>JBAPGN010001510.1:0-21242 GCA_037355405.1 Vitis amurensis | reverse complement strand
CCATGACTTTGGAAATTTAGTATGATCAAGTGTTATTAAACTTTACTAATTTTTGATATGGCATAATAGAATGTATAGTATCGTATTGGAGTAACTGAGAACAAAATACATCTCTTTTCTTAATATTTTGATTTTGGAGTATCAAACTCTATTAATAAATACTTGATGAATCATGACATCTATTCTCACAAGGCCAAATTGAATTGTCTTGATGAGGAAGGAACATGACCACATTTCTGAAAAAAAATTGTTCTTGAGTCTGAATATCTTTTTTTTAAAAAATAATGTATTCACTTAGAGAATTAAACAAAAATTAAATCCTCTCCTTTGTTAATAACGATTCACCTTGGAACCAAAATGCTTATGAACTATATAAATGCAAAACCATGTACAAGTAAAGGTTTGGGATATATTTAAATAAAGTGAACTCTCTACGATGGGAAACTATTTATTGGAAAGGTAAAAAAGAAGCCTAGCCATGCAACATCTTTAGTACTCCTTTATGGGAGTGAGCCCTTTATAATAATGGCATGATGTAACAATAACTGACTATCCCATTGCCTTATCCTTTTATGCATTGAGAGCATTCACCTCATATCTCTATATATGTACAATACTTTACATTAGGAGTTACATAGAGGAATACAAGTCATAGTGTTCCTTGAAGTAGATAATTTTCCCAATAGTCAATTCATGATTTGGTCAATCTAATAGAGACTATAGTGACCACTCTTATTAGAGAAAATGGTTTCTTGCCATGAATAGATTTCTCATGGTGATGTGCACTATGTATTGATGCACTATGACCTAGGCTGGGAATCATAACTTAAGACTATCAATTATCATGATTCACCAATGTATACTATGTGGACTCCAACTTGAGATGATATTAGCATTTTGAAACCAATAAAAGCTTTGACCTATGGTAGACAAAAGTAGTCATATTCCCTATTGAGATCACTATTGTATAGGGGCTTGGCAACATGTATTCTACCATAAAGGAAACCCCCCACTATCATATTCTCATGGATTGAGACAATGATGTTCCATTGAGGTAATCCAAAGGACATTTGTGAATCGTGAAATCTATGGTTGTGTAGTAACTTCCTTAATGAATTTGACATATACTCCTTGGTGGAGTTAAGAGTATGCTAGTGACCACATAATAAGTAGATTTGTAACTCAAAACTAGAGGTATTTGGTAAGTGTAATACTACCTTATCAGATTTACAGACACTAATCATAGAGTCTACATATAGGATACTAGGTCACAACCCAAGCTTCGCTCATATTTACATTAGGGGAAAAGATCAATTAGTTGTCTAGTGGAATTTGATATCAACTTCAACATTATATTCTAAGGGAGACAATACTTCTTATGGGTCCCTAATAGTCCATACTTTGAACAATATACCATGAGTACCAATAGTTTATGGAGGTGACTCTTATCTCACTTACCATAAGGATATTTTAGGTAACTTACGGAAGTTGCACCAAGATAAGTGAACAAGTATCTGAATCTAGACTAATTCATTAATTAGAATGTCTTGTGCGTGTTAATTAATCAATTAGCGACTAGTTGGCTTATATTAGTGAACCAAAGCCTTTGTTGGCTCAAATTACAAAGCGTAGGAGAACCCTATAAAAAAATAGATTTAGAATACAGTAAATTATACTTATATACTACTTTAAACTCATTTCAACTCATTTTAACCTTATATTATAAGATTTAAATAATGTAAAATTGCATAATATTCACTAATTTTAATTATAATTTTTTTTTGTTTTTTAAAATAAAACCAAATATAAGAAAATCATTTTCCTCTATAAATTTCTTTTCTTTTCAAAAAAATATATTTCAAATTCTAGCAACCAAATAAAATAGCATATTCTACTTTAGAAAATAAGACCTTACAACCATGATGTGCCAAATTACACAAAATAACCCTCTTTCTTATAAGAATTTCTAATTGAACCCTAGTACTCTCAGAGAGAATTGCATATTCTTACTAACAAACAAAGAAGGCCACTCTTCTTATCAACAGTTGTATTTTTTGATACAATGCCTATGCAATCTATGGATTCTATGCCCTTTGATAAAAGTACTTGATCATAAGATTACCATAGAGCGATCAAATGTGGCTAATCCATCCACTAAACAGTGTTTTCTTATTTATACTTCTATGAAAACTTTTTTATAAAATTTTAAAAAAGTAATTCTCTTAATAATGTTGTTTGACACATGTCACATTAAGTATAAAACACTTTTAATATTAATCACATACCAAAAAATACATAAATTTAATTAGAAAAAGAAATATTATAATAAACCTAAGAACTTTTCATAATAAAGAATACATAACATCTATTGTGTAAAAGAATATATGGTCAAAAAATATGAGGAAAGAATCCAATACAATTTTCATTACCACCTGGGCATACAATTAGCCATTGTACAAGTTTTAATCCCTATAGTTTAGGATTACTGACTAAACTATAAGAAACTAAGTTGTTGTGTATTATATAGGATTTAGTCTATCTGTACAGCTAGCGAGTGGAGACAAATTAGACGTGAATGTTGGAGAGCCAACTTGGACGGACAATTACTCTTGATTGTTCACACTCCCTTCCTCAAGTTGGTGCGTAGATGTCACTCATGCCTAATGTTTGAGACAACCATTAAATGCTTGACTTGACACTGCCTGTGGTCAGCACTCAGCAAGCTGATCTTTAGAATCGATCATGAGAACTTCAACAATTTTGCTTCTAGTTTCTCCTTGATAAATGCCTATCAACCTCAACATGTTTATTCGATCTATGTTGCGAAACAGGATATGGCAATATATGCACGCTGCAATTTATCACAATATAATTTCGTAGGCTGATTCTGATATGTAAATCTTGCATTATATTTTGATCCACAACAATCGCTATGCCTTAGTCATTCCTCTGTAATTCAGCTTCAGCACTGATACTAGCAACTACCTCCGTTTTCTTACTTCCCAGTAACCAAATTTCCTCCCACAAATGTGAAATAGCCAATGTAGAAGTTTATCTTGAATTGGACCCAGCCCAAATCAGGCATCTATAATAACCTTAATATCCAAATTATCCCTTTTTGAATAAAATTCCCTTTCCGGAAAATGACTTCAAGTATCATAAGATAACGGATGACAACATTCATATGTTCCTTTCGCTTGGGAGTGCACATAACTGACTAACCACACTCACGCATAACTAAATCAGGCCGAGGTATGTGCAAGATACATTAATCTTCCAACCCAATCTCTGATAGGTGTTTCTATTAGCAGGAACTTGATTGAATGCATGCATAGTTCAGATTCTTCTTCCATAGGAGTGTAGCTGACTAACATACTGTTCATTACCCATTCATTCAATAAGTCTAAGGCATATTTTCTTTGTGATAGAAAAATACCTTTCTTCGATCTTGACACTTCAATTCCGAGAAAATATTTCAATTCACCGAGGTCCTTCATCTCAAACTCACGAGCAAGATGCTTCTATAGTGTTTTCCTTTCTTCAGAATCATTTCTAGTCACTATCATATCATTAACATACACAATAAAAGTTGTGATTCGGTCTTCATATTACTTCAAGAATAGAGTGTGACTGATGCTTTGCTTGTAACAAATAGTCTTCATAAAACTTGTGAACCTTCCAAACCAAGCTCTAGGAGACTGCTTCAAACCATATAGTCATTTTCTCAACCTACAGACCTGTTTATTACCTTTAGTCTATTGATTATAGCCAGGAGGCAACTCCATATACACTTATTCTTGGAGATTTTCATTCAAAAATGCATTTTTAACATCGAACTTGTGTAAGGCCATCGAGACTTCACCGCCAAAGATAAATAGAATAGTGGACAGTTATGAATTTTGCCACTGCGTCGAATGTCTCCATATAATCAATCTCCATTATTTGAGTATCCCCTTGGCGACGCAGTCCTTGCTATCCACCGTTCCAAAGTTCCTCGGCTTTGAATTAATGGTGAAGGAACCACCTACATCTAATGGTATTTCCCTTCAGTCAAGTCAACCAAGCTCCCACGTTGGAGTTCTTTTGAAGGGCCTTCATTTCTTCATCATCTCCCTCCATAATGGAACTTTTCCAAGGCTTCCTGCACAATTGTTTAGGAATAGATTACAACAAATAATTGATTCACAATTCCATACTTCCTTTTAACAATCTATCGTAGGATACATACGTTATTATATGGATACTTAAGATAGAGTTTGTAGGACGGCGTTCATAGCTCTTTGGGTTCCCTCTTGTGACTCGATTGGTAACACTTTTAGCAGGTTCAAATTCAGAATTTACAAGATTCATGCAAAATACCACTGGAGAATGAGACTTAGCCATGGAAATTGGCTGAGAGAAACAATGGTCAGTAGTACATCTGTGGGGGACTAACAACACTGCAATTTGATCTTGAACTTCTATTTTGACCTGATTCTTACATTAAAAAAAATCAACCTTTCTGAAAACCATCACCACCAATTTCGATTTCGCCTGGATAACTCCTCCTTGTTACCATCGCTTAGACTACTTCACCCACAGTTTCCAATTATCACCACTTCATAATAATCTTAAGTTGTTCCAGAGGATGTGCTAATCTGCACTCATCTCCATTCTCCCCTAAATGAAGACTCAATGCAGATAATGCATTCATTTCACTGAAATACCACTATCAAGGTAACTTAAAAGCTTCTGAAAGGGTGTGATAAACATCAATAGCCTTTTTTATGCTAAGCATAGCTAAACAAATACACATCGAAGTGCCCGAGGTTTCCACTCTATGTTCTCAGGCTTTCTGAAGATTGCAAAAGGCTACACATCCAAAAAACTTTATGGACAGATTCGTAATAATGGTAGGAGCACTGATACATGTGATGAAGACATCAAAGGAGTCTTGAAATTGCCAGAGAACTAGGCACACGATTTGATGAGATAGCTGCAACAGTGATGTCACCCAATAAATTGGTGGCATTGTGAGCTCCAAACAAGGAAGCGACGAAAACAAACCTCAAGAGGTGACATTTTTTCATTCGGCTTACCCCATTTTGTGAAGGAGGTAAGACAAGTAGTTGCATGAACAAGCCATTAGATTCAGATAATGTTTCAAGTCTTATTGACCAAACTCGCATCCATATCATCTGTAACGACAACCTGGAATATGGATTGATATTAGTATGCTATCAATTACGTGAAATTTCTGAAATAGAGAACTTCACTCATTTTTTGATATTCATTAAGCAGATCCCAAGTCATGCGAGGTGATCCATGCAATAAATGAAACAAAACCAAACATGCTCCACTCAAAGAGGAAGTATTTGCAAAGCCCCCATACATCGGAGTGAATAACCATAAAAGGACAAACACTTTTTTATTCATTCTAATGGAATGGACACGTATGACTTTTGGCTAGTGCCACAAATGTCACATTTAAAATTTGAAACAATCAATTGTAAACAACATTTGAAAACAGTTTCTGATAAATATCCAAAAGAGTATAGGCCTAAACGTTTGCCCACAACCGATTTTTGACTCTGGCATTTATCATGCTGTATCAGCTGGAAAAAAACGTTGGCCAATTATTGAGCTTGCTGGCATTAGATCCATATTATATATCTATCCTTTTGTCCTAGACCTATAACGCAATGTCCTTCCGGAGTTCGAATATCCTTAAAGACACCAAAGATTATCCAAAAATCACAACACAATTAAAACCAAGGTTAATTTGAGCATATTAACAAACCCAAGTTGTGATAAGAGAAGGAACAATCCAGAATTGAATCCATGATATGATATATTTTTGTAAGAGCAATTGAACTTCTCCTATCACAGGAGAGGAGTACCATTGGCTGTGACACAATATGTTGTTGAGATTTCATGGACTGAATATGATATTATCAAGGCATGTGGATGTGTCACCTGAATCATTATCAATTAGCAACTAACAGAAGAAAAATATAGAGCCTACCCACATTCCTAGATTCTATATATATATATAGCTTCTCTGGGTGTATTACTGGTGGCAATACTGATTATCATCCACAACAACAAAAAGCGAGGATTTATTTACTTTGAATTTTCGTTTGCGAGTTGCCTTGAGAAAAAATCTCCACCTAATTTGGATATTCACAATAATGTCTCATGAGCAGCACCGTGACTTATTTGTTTCCTGTTTTCACCACATATGGATAATCAACAAGCGTTCTGTTTGCCAACTTGAGCTGGATTATGATCATGTTTGTGGACCAGGGCTCGATTGGTTCGGGTTGTTTGCGATTGTGATTCTTAAGCTCGGTTAGCTCGGTGAGCTACACATAAGCAGAATTACTCAAATGTTAGTTTCACCATTCAGTGCAGCTCGACGAACCAGAATCACGACGAAACATATGCCATAAGTCTCTTCAAGATCGAGTTGCAGATCCCTCCTGAGAATCTCACCTCGAATTTTTCAATTTCACATCAATCCAATTCAGAAAAAATATGGCACCCGTAGTCTCTCAATAATTTTATAGCGATAACATCCTTAGGATCCTTCATGACACCAATTTTATCACGATGATTACTCTTGAAAGATTTCTATCAAATCACCGTATAGCGTAGAAAGAGTACGACCAACCTGTTCAGTAAGAATGCTTCGTTGATTCAGTGCAAAAGATCTATTCATCGCTGCCCCATCTAGAATTTTGTGGCATAGAGCAATCCAGCATTTCATTGTGCAGAAGCAATTGAGATAGCGTTTCATAATCATTCTGTGACATAGAGTCATCAACCATCCTTTAACCTTTGAATTTAAGCTACCACTTCGCATCAGGAAGTATCAGTAAAACCTTCGGGGCATGTTGTACTTCGTAAGATATTCAAGCTTCTCACGCCCGCCAATAATGAATTTCTCATGTATTGAGACCCAACATCATAATTGTTATTCGGTAAAGGATAACATCAGTTGTGAAAACTGGGTTTTTTTGATTGAACATGATTAAACTGGTACAGGGATGATTCGGGTTTGTCAAATAGTCATGAGCAAAGTATACTGAATTCAGTTGGATAAAACAAATAATAATAAGGAAACTTGCTCTAACCAAGTCAAAAATATGAGAAGGAGAATGACTCCAATACAACTTTTTCTATTACTCACTAGGCAAAAAAGCCATATTACAAGGTTTTAGATCCTATTAGTTAGACTGAATTGACTAACTATAGGAAACTATAAGCTGTTGTGTATTTACAGAGTTTTCTAGGTCTATCGTACAGCTAGCAGTGGAGACAAATTAGACGTGAATGTTGGAGCCAAACTTGAACAATTACTCTTGATGTCAACTTAGTATAACATCTATTGTGTTAAAAGATATATAAAATAATTTATATTGTCTAAAAAAAAAAAATTAAAATTAATCATTTTATGAATACCAAGTAAGAAAAAAGATTAATAAATAAACATCAATCATATATTAGAATTTTTCAAAAATAAAAACAAATTATTTATTAATATAATTATATAAAATATAATAATTTTTTATCACAAATTGATGGGTGACCGCCTACCGAGGATTTAAAAGTCTAATTAAATTGTATGCCTAAAATGAATGAAGTCAAATATTAAATCTTTCCCTATTGTATTCTTTCCCAAGTGTCGGAATGGTTATAAATATAGTAAAGTGTACCTTTATATACTATTATATGTGTGTTGATCTTGTAGTTCAAACAACCCACATGGGGCGTAGTAAAATAAAATATGTGAAAGTGTAGCTTATGATTTTTGATATGTACTGTAATTTACAAGTTTAGCGCAACAACCACATATGTCCACTATAAGCATATGGCAATTTCTTTCCTTCTATAAAATAGATAATGGCTAAACATTAATTTCAAATATATTTTTGTAACATGATTCCACTTAAACAAAACTTACCCATTATGATGAAGAGTCCTTGCGAGTAGAGTTCAATGATGTTGATTGAAGAGTTTTCAAATTGTGAGTCTCTACTTGAATGGAGAGAAACAAACGAGAAAAGAAAAGTATGAAAGGAAAGAAAAATTAAAGTATCGAAAAAATACTTAAGTATTTTAGAAATATTTAAAAAAGTTTGACAGTGTTTTTTCAAAAAAATTATGCTCCACAGTGTTTTTTGCTAAAAATTCATTAAAGTTGTTGTTTTCAAAAATTTTAAAAAAATTTTATTTAATTCCCCCCAAAAAAAAAAAGTTATTTTTTTCCCCAATTTCTAATATAAAAATATTTTATTAAATGTTTTTGGGAGTTAAAAACAATTTTAAGAAACTCACAAACTGCTATAAGCGTGAAGTAAAGACCACTTGTCCAAGAATGCAAAATATTACAGCAAATCCTACAGTCACCTAGCCACCAAGTTTCTCTCCAAGTAGGCATCTTGGAGCCGCCTTGTTGAACAGAGTAATCCCTCATCTTTATCTCCATAACCTGAAATCCATTTTTCTGTAAACCTTTTCTACATCGAAGCTGTGCAGTCCCCATTATAACCCAATAAAGGCTTGATACCAGATTGTCGAGATAAGAAACCAAACTGAAACTAGGACTGTTAGAGCAAAACTAAAAAAAGAAAAACAATCAGTTTTCAAGAACTTCTCTTAGGATAAAATCAAACAGCTCGGTACGCAATTCAACCAGATCAAGGAACACAAGAGACATTACGTGGTTTGCATCAACTTCGTCTACATCCACACTGGATTTCCTGAAGCCTATTCAACATCTACCAACCAGAGATTACACAGAATAAAAAAACAAGAAATTACAGCTTTTCCCAAAAACCCTCCTCACTCTCGTTTCTTCTATTACAGAATAATCCGAGAAAACCTTGTTATGGATTTGCCAAAGCTCCTTCATTTCGTTGCTCTATTGTCATACAACTGAATGCCCCCATTCTGTTTTTCCGAGACTGCACCTATTTATATCAGTCAAATAACCTCTAACTAACTACAATACTCCCAGTGTTAATTTCTTCCAAGTCACAAGCTTTATTGTTTGCATAGTTGAGCTTAGTCAACAGCCTTCCCAACTTGCCACTTAATAGTTTGGTAAACTCTTACATTATCAAATTAATGTTGAAAGTTTAGCTATTATCTTTAAACTCCACTGTGATATGTATGTAATTTACAAGTTTAGCAACAACCACAACTGTCCACTATAAGCATATGTCAATTCCTTTCCTTCTATAAAATAATAAAGCCTAGAGACATTAATTTTCAATATATATTTTTTCTATAACTGTACATGATTCACTTTACAAAACTTGCCCATTTATGATGAAGAGCACCTTGAAGTAGAGTTCAAGGATGTTGATAGAGAGTTTTCAAAGTGTGGAGTCTCTACTTGAATGGAGAGGAAAGGAGGAAGAGAAAAGTATGAAAGGGAAAAGGAAAAGTATCGAAAAATACTGAAGGCTATTTAAAATATTTAAAAAAATGTGAAGTAAGTGTTTTTTTCAAAAAAAATGGTTCCACAAGTATTTTTCTAAAAATCATTTTAAGTGTTTTTCTAAATTTTTAAAAACATTTTTAAAAATATTATCAAGTATCTATTTCTAATATTAGAAATATTTTTAAATGTTTTTGGAGTTAAAGACACTTTTAAGAATCCTAACTGCTATAAGCCTGAAGTAAAGCACACTTGTCCAAGATGCAGATATAATTAGCAAGACACTCACCTAGCCCACTATGATTTGAAGTCTTTAATTTGGAATCAATAGGTAGTGACAGAGAAAAATAACCTTAACCCCCAGACGCCAAACAGGTTCTAATGTTTGACAAAAATTACAAAACAGCCTTTAAACCATCAATTAAAAATTATCATTACAAGTTCAAATATTCTTTACAAAAGGAAAAAAAATAAATAATTATAAAAAAAAAGGTTTAAATGTCAAAGTAAAATATTTTTCTTAAGAGACAACCTCCAAAATCAATTCTTTTGGATTTTCAAACTATTTTCAGATTGTAATACTTTTGAAAGACCATAATTATATTAAAAATCCCAAAGAATCTGCAAAATAGTGTACGATCTCCAATTGCTTTGCAGAATAGTCTGCAAAATTAAATACATAGTTGTGAATATTAATTAAGAATTTGTTGGGAAGGTAATCACTTACTCACAAAAAATTTAAGTGAAACAGATACAAAAACATAGTAACAGTTGTGTGCAATAGATGATCACAAACGATACATTCAATTTGTTGAATTAAAACGTTACATCTCATAATTATGGTGTGCATTAATGCAACATTTGCCCACTTGCCAGAAATGAGAACAACGAAGTCGGCCTTATGAAGATTGATGATATAGCTCAAAAATTTAAATTCACCGAAGATCAATAATATTATTATTATTATATTTTATTATATTATTATTATCAATTTTCTTAATTGATTACATTTTTGATTATTCAATAAAAGAAAGTTAATATTACTTATTGATATTGTATATTTACCCTTTGCAAGGTTACAAAAATAGAACACTATTTTAAGACATCCATCATAAATTTCTTGTTAAACCATTTAATAATTTTAAAAACGTTGATAACATTTCTAAAGTTAAATTAATTAAATAAAAAAAAAACTATCATGCAAATCAAAAAACAAGTTCATAATCACATTTTTAATTAGTCTCATCAACTCAAGTAGTATATAGAAACTAACGTTTTAAGAAATTTGAAGGAAATTTTATATATTAAAAAGACCTTCTTGTGCAAACTTCTGTTGGATTGTTGAAGTTGATCATTTTTGTTTATGCTTTACCATAGGATGTGAAGTTGAGTTATCGGTTAGCTCAAGAGGTGAGCTTCCCTGCTGGCTCCACAGGGTGAAGTGGGTAGTGTCCCAGAGAATTTATTTTTATTTTTATTTATTTATTCATTTTTAGTGATAATTGATGAGTTTGCCCCTATTATATATTAATTTTTTTTTTTTTTAGGTTTTGTTTTTTAATTATACAACACAATTGAGAGTTTTTAGAGAGCTTATCACCATTATACTTTTTCTTCTCATTTGATTAATGAATTGTTGAGTTATTGGTGCACTTCGTAGATATAAAGAATTAACACTTAATTGTCAACAAGGTTAAAAAATTCTTATGTTCTTTATTTTCTAATCCTTCGTGCATGCACGATTTGTTAAAACACGTCTATAGGAAGAGTGTAAATGTGCAAAAAAGTATGCTTTAATGTTTTAGCTTGTCCCCACATTAAGAAAAAGAGGAACACCTTTAGGGTTTTATTTACTAGGCCACTTTCCTTTAGCCTAATGGCTTGTGATGAGTGTAGGAGAATCCGCAATGCCCATAGGGCCCAAGCCTATTGAGTGGGGCTTTAAGGTGGTTGGTCAGAATTCCTTAATGCACAAGAGTCCCCCTCTCCCCTCCCTGCATTGCATGTGACCTCGGCTAATTTTAAAAAATTTAAAAATAATTTTTTATTTAATTTTTCGAAGTCTTTTATTTATGATCCGAATCTTGAGGAGAGTCCATTGGGACTTGTTATATGTTTTGATTACAAAAGTAGAGTCCATTGAATAGTATTAGTGGCTATAAAAACAGTCACCCCTCAATATCTCAATACACCAATTTTCCATAGATGTTCTTCTGCAACATTTCTACCATTGCTCTTCTCCACTACCATTATTTGAACCCGAGCATACACATTCCTTCTACAAGCACCCAACGCGAGATCTATGGTAGTTGATCTGGAATAACCACTGGACCTTAGTGCACCAAAGTTCGTCTTTGAGGATGAGGATCATATTCAAGACAACTGCATTGTCATGCCTCAACCTATCATCGAATAGTTTCTAGTCCTCATTGTTCTTTCTGCTGTGTTTTGGCTATCCTCTGTTGACACCCTTTAGAACAAACAACTCTTCCACAATGATCAATGAAACCTGAAATGAAGGTTGACAATAACCTGAATTGCAATTGCTTATGAGTGTAAGGCATTGAATTTGGACATATAGACTACTTTAACCATAGTACAAAAAACATTTAACAATACATATTTTGAAAGTCGTTAGTTAAAATCATTATTCAAATCAACCATAAATAAGATGCAAAACCTCTATCAAATGCAAGTAATTATATATGGTATGTCTCTTTCTAGGAAGAAAATCAAGGAATATATTTTGAAAATTAATCAAAGAGTACTTAATAGAGCTAGATGCTCTATGTAATCAGAAAAAAAATATTACCTTGATGTCTAGGAAAACCTTTGGTGGAACTCTCATCAATAATCAATCAAATTTGCAATGGAATCAACTATTTCTTCGCCCTATTATTAATTGAAGACGACCACACCGTGTGTGAAATATACTTATGTTTTGCTTTTAGTTAGAACTTTAAAATGACACGTGGACAGGACCAATTATTTGTCGCATGGAGCTTTCCTTGTTGCAACGTAGCTGGTGTTCAGTTGAAAACCACAACGCATGATAGCAGACTGAGTTCTGATGAAAATACACTACATATACCCTGAGCATATGCATTCTTGAAGCAAGAGACAGTAGCCAAAAAATCCAAATATGCTTCTAAACCCGCGAATTCACTCACTGATTGGCCATGGACACCTCTGGCAACTTCAAGCACTCCTCTTAGTCAATCTCAAAATCTCCTTTCTCTTTTCTTTTTTTCTTCTCTTTACTAAAAGAGTGTCTTCCGGATATGATCTTTGCCAGTTTGATTGTTATGCCGCCATACATTAAATGTAACAGACAAAAATCTTTTAGAAACCAATAATTGTCGACCAAAAATTACTATCATATATACTGATAGTTAGAGTATACAGGGTCTATTTTTAATACATGGCAGGATATTTTTTCTATAAAACTCAAGCATCATTTCTATACAGATTTTCTAAAGAATCTCAAAATTTAATTTCAATCCTTTATTATATTTCATTCCATCTTATTATTACTTTTTCACTTGTACTAATTTGTCTGCTGATGTGATGAAGTACGTATTCTTGGCATCCATGGCATTCACTGCCATATACTCGTCTAAGTGAAAAAGATAGAAGAGAGGACATTTCTCACTCAATATTCCCATTTCTGTTATGGAGAATGCTCCCAACCACCTTTGGATTTCACTTTCTCGCCATCGAACAGCCAATGCAACAACAGGATTGTGACAAGGGCATGGAATTGAGCAATTGACAGAGAAAAAACTGTATTATAAACGCGATCATCATTTCTGAAGCCAAAGACAAAACGTAAAAATAACGCCTCAAATCAATCCTTGTGGTGAGTCTTTAGTCCAAGTTTTCTGATGGTGTTTTGGTTTGTAGAATGCCAGATTATTTTCAATGATCGTATTTTTCTTACAATAACTTATTCACAGTTTCCAGGAACTCACAGCTCTTTTGCCGAGAGCAGCATGTGTGTTATATACAATTCTGCTTCATATGGCCTGTGGAGTTTCATGTATTACTGTTTCACAGGCCTCTGCACCCTCATTATCTTCTACTCACGTTACCTACTCTCTCACCATATCTCTATCGTTCACTGAGCCCATCACTGTAAGAACTAGTATTTTATGCTTTTCAGCTTTAACTGCCTCTACTTACTCTGGAATATTAAAAAGAATAAAAAGTATATATCCTTTTATGCTGACTTCTTAAAAAAATAAATAAATAAATAAAAATACCCTCTAAATATAATTAAAATTTTAAACATTTTTAGGTTTTGATTGTATTCATCCGGACCAAAGAAACTGCATGGATATTATCTTTGACATAAAAATGCATAAAATAATAAATATTTTTTGATTAGTTGAGATAATTTAAAAATATGAAAAGATGGATTGGCTTGTAGCATATATCTCGAAATGACTTTTTCCAAAGAAAAATCTTATCACAGATGATAAACTATTTAAGATATTCATGGTCCAAAGGAATTAATTTGTGGTGGATTCGGCCATACATAATCAATGAATACAACTATAGTGAATAAATGTCCTATGATATAGAGTGCGTTTAGTAGTGATTTTAGAAAACATTTTTGGTATTTTTAATACTTGAATAATAAAAAATCTTCATGTATTATGAAATGTAGAAACGCTTCTCTAAAATTACTGTCAACGAGTTCTAGTCCAACATGACGTAAGATGGACAACACCCATTAAAATGTATGAGCTGGAATCAAACCCATAAAACTTTTCAACCAATAAAATCAAAACTAGAGAAGGGGACATATCGGTCATTAAAACTCTTCAACTTTGAATAAGTTTCATTATGTTAATTATATTGTTATATTGTATGGCAGCTGTCATTCATCCATTTGCAGAGCATATAGGATATTTTCTGCTGTTTTCAATACCACTGCTGACCATGAATTTCACCGGAACAAGCTCTATTGTATCTTTGTCGCTCATTTCTTATATTATTTCATGAACAACATGGGCAACTGCAACTTCGAGCTTTGCCCAAGGGCTCTTCTCCATATTTCCCTTCTCAAAGTATCATTAGTATACCCCCTCGTAAGTCCCCCTAACCATCACTCTAGCTTTCTTTTAATTGAATTCTTGTTTTACGATATATACAGACACTGTGTAGTATTAAAAATAAGCCCATGCTTTGAAGACATTCAATTGAAAAGAACAAAAACTAGTTTATCTTTAATTCAAATGCGCATATTAGAGGGATTAAAACATTAGTATAATATACAAGGAAGAAATATAAATTTTAAAAATTAAAAATGTTAAAAGGAGTGTATTTAATTGGCCATGGACTACCCATGATATGTAATGGACCACATGTAACCATAATGAATATAGAGTCCATGGTGGTACCACTACGCCCTCCACAACTACCACATGTTTGGGACTCGTAGCCACAACATTTTTATTGTAACATTAATTGGTGTGAGAACTATTAGGTAGAGAACTCTAATCTATGATTATTTGATTTATTAGGCATAAATATGAAAGTTTGATAAAGATCATACTAAAATATAGATAATCAATAAAATAAAAAATCTTTAAAATTTAAAATATGCAAAAACATTGATCACCACGTAATAATTTAAAAGTGAGATCACATGAATAACGAGGCCACCTACCTGGTCCAACATGAGACACCTTTTTCAGGTCATGGACCAAAATTAGTTGCCTTGTCCCAAAACTAAATATTATGTTACAAATATAATAAATTTTGTATTAAATAGAACCCATTAAAAACTAGAATTTATTCAGTTTAATTTATCCAAATTTAAAAAATACACAACCAAAAATATTAAAATAATCTAATGATATTAAGTATATTGATAGTAAACTATTGTTAAGCGTTTTACTTTAATTATGACTTAAAAACAAAATAAATTTACACATCAAATGGATGTAGAAGCAAAATTAAATGCCAACAACAAATTAATCAATATTATCTATTTTATCAAAGAAAAAAGAAGAAAAAACCTCTAAACAAATTCATCACACCTAAATATAATACTCCAAATATTTGAAGAACAAAAACCAAATAAAAAAAATATATTTAATAGTTTGTATATTTTTATTGCTTATTTACTGCATCAATTACGATACAGTAAAAGTAATTATATTAAAAGCACTGCTTAATATAAAAAAAGAAAAAAAAATTAGAAAGAAATGCAATAAATATTTCCGTTGATTTCAAAATCCCAACTTGCAATTGAAATGAGGTCCATTAAAAAAATAGAATAAATTGATTAAAAGGATTGAAAATAATTCTCAAATTATAAACTAACTTCTTCCATACTTTTTACTGAAAAGTAAGCTTAATATTTTTTTTTTTTTGTTTTACATTAATACCATTCACCATCGAATAGTTTATATAAAGTTTAAAAGAAAGTTATTTTTACAAGAAAAAATGAGAGGCACATTTTTTCAAGAAGAAGCATAAAAAAATTTGTTGAGGGTCAAATTTCTAAACTTGGGAACCTTTAAATCAAATAACCTTAAAAATAAATAAAAAAATGAAATAAATAGTAGGGTAAATTCAATAGTAATAACTCTTTAGTAAATTTAATCATTCCACATTCTAGTTTTTTGGATATTCGTTAGAAATCATATATATTTGATGATGATAAATGATTTTAACTTCTTGAAATTTCAGGTTTCACTCTCTGCATCACACCCAATTTCGAACCAATTACTCACTCTTCATGCCATTCTATGACTACATTTATGGTACTATGGACAAATCTTCAGATGTATTATATGAAAAATCACTTACAAGGCCTGAAGAATCGCCTGATGTAGTGCATCTCACCCATTTCACAACACCAGACTCCATTTATCATATAAGGCTAGGTTTTGCCTCTATGGCCTCCAAGCCATACATCTCCAAATGTACTTAGCTAAATTGTGCCTAACATCTTCGTAATATGATGTTGATTTTGGATTTGTTCTCGTACATGTTGTTCTTGAAAGGAACCATTTAACAACCAAGTTACAAAACATGGGTCATACCAAAATATAATTCAAATAAAATCAATTTGTTTTATTTTTTCTTAATTTATTAATGTATTTTGTCATTGTTTCTTATTTTGTAAGAATGATTTATTTCTAGTTAGTTATTACTCATTGACTCAATTGTTGGATGTTATACTTCTGAGAAGGGCACAAATGAGCCCATCAATAGCTTGATTGAAGAAGCCATACTAGATGCAGACAAAAGAGGTGTTAAAGTGTTGAGTTTAGGCATTCTCAACCAGGCAAGTTATTATTCCTTTACCATTTTGGTTCCAATTTTTTTTTTTTCTTTAGTTTCCCCCATTCCCTTTGGTCCCTTTCATGCATAGATGTAGAGAAATTATATGACTGATCTACATCCTTGCATATGGATATTGTTCACTTTAATCAAGTGTCACCCTTCCATATGAATATCATCCATTTTAATATAATACTAAAAATTGACAGGAATATCACAAATTCCTTTCATATAGATATTATTTGCTAATATAATGTTAAGAATTGATTAAGATATCATAGATCCCTTTTATGTGAAATTGCAATTAATAGTACTAGAAATTGATTGAGATATTAAAAATGTAACATATATTATGGTGAAATTGACATCTCCTGTGAAGAGGTCCTCTTGCAGGCAAATAGTTTGTTTAGGCCTCAAAAATTCAAAATACATTTACATGAAACTTCTTACTTTAATCAAGGTGGATATCATATAATTAAATATTTAAACTTCACAAAGTCATCTCGGAATCGATTAGAGGTTAACCATCCTTTTATTGAACCAACTTATAATGTTATACATTTGAGACACTTGAAGATACCCTATTTCATTCACATCCCCTATTATTCATTATGTAAAAAAAGTAAGTCCTTTGTGATTAGAAGAGAATGTTGTTTGCACCTATAAATAGATTTTACCATCTTGTTTATACTATATATATGATTAATTCACTCATTTCCTTCATTTTGAGCGCCCCACAAACAATTCATCATTTCCATTTAAAAGTTTTAGTAAAAATATATTTTTTAATTAATTAAAAAATTATGCAGGTGAAGAGTTAATTATATATGGTGAAGCTTTATATCCATAGAAAATCCATAAGCTCCAAATCAAGTGGTGGGATTGGGAGCAGGTAGCATAGCCAGTGTATACAGCATATCCAAAAGTAACACTCAAACTCTTCCGAGGCAAGCTCTCCAAGTTGCTTATTCACAGCCCTTGCTTGTGCAAAATGCGCATCAAGTATTTTTAATATAAATGATAAAAAAATTTATTAAAATTGAATTTGCGTTCATATGACTAGCAAAAACTAACTTTTGTAATAATGTCAAACAGCAACTACTGTTTACCGTTCATCCTATTTGATTTATAATTGAATAAATTGAAATAATTCTTAGTGACTTACTTTCCATGAGGGAAGAGTAATGCGAAGATCAATATGAAGCTGAACAACCCAAATTGGGAGATAGATTGCCTTTCAAAAAAATTATTGCCCATAAGGTAAAATCCCTCTGTCATCATTTTTTTTTCTTATTCTTTTTCTTTATTTCTATTAAATCTTCCTCCTGCTTACATTGAAACTTCCTTTTTAATATATGCTTGTACTGTTTAGTGTATTCAATGAGAAAAACTTTTTGTTATGACTGCTTTAATGAACAAATAAACTACTAGATGAATTAACATAATTAAGGCATTGAGAATTTACATATCACAGCAATTTTTTCTGAAAATCAAACCAGATTTTCCAAAAAAATTACTCACAACCCACCACCATTTTCTCATTCTTAATATTTTTTCTTTTTCTTTTTGGGAAAAAAATGACTAGCATAAAGATGTTGAGATATGTAGTGAAAAATTGTACAGATATGGTGATTGAGAGCTGACGGAGGTCACGAACAATTTGAAGCACCCCACAAAGAACTTTATTTATTCCCTTTTCTCAATTCCCTCCAAAGAGAATGCGTAAAGATTGCTTCTACCATACCACACCAGCAATGATGTCTCCCACATCTTTTGAGAACATGGATTCGTGTGAGGTCAGTTTCAATAATATTTAATTTTGAAATAACAAGCATTATATATAGTACAAAACAGTTAATTTTAAGCATAATACAAATGCTCCATTACAATAATACAAGTGTTCTTTATATTTTTTGGTTATACCTTGTGTTTATGAAAAACTATATATTTATAAATGCCAGAATTGGTGCCAAAAAGAGCAATGAGTGCATGGCGTGTATGCTGAATATTGAGTGCATGCATTAAAGATGGAATGTGCATGAGTGCGTCACCCCATATTCGATATGAGAAATTTGGAAAGCCGTCTTCAACATGATTCGTCCTTAATGATTCCTCTAAAGATTAAGACAACTTTATTTACTTAGTTTGCATTTATTCCTAATATCTGGAATCTCATATGTTATGTTCATGTTCATATGAACTCATCTATCTTTTAAGTATGCATTGATATGATTTCCAAGTCTTCTTGATTACTTCCTCTGTTGTTAATTTATAAGAGATTTTTAAAAAAATTGTTGTGAGCGTTGTACTAAGGTTTGAAATTGGGATATGGACTCTACTTGAAATTATATTCCATTTGACTCTTCAACGTCAAAATTGCTGGGTTATTTGTGTTAGACTATTGTTGAAACTATTTTCATTGATGTTTAATATCAAACTTAAAAAATAAATCATTTAGAATATGAGAAGAAAAATACTTTGATTATGGATAACACTAGAGGGGAGTGAAACAAGTGTTTTTTAATACAATTTTGATTGGTAATCTCACCAATGGCAAACAAACACCCCTAAATTTTCAGAGTGTTGACTTCTATTTCAATCCTACTAAAAAGAGCAAAAAATCACAAAGCAATAATAGATCAACTAACACTATTACCCAACCAAGATAGTCGAATAACAATCACATACAATGCATTAACACTCCCCAAGCAAGATATATAAGACCATTCATTAACTCAGAATTCCACCATTCTTCACATGATCCCTTGAACATCAAATCGACAATTGAAAATCATATATGCTACATCTTCAAGCTTAAATATCCATTCAACCTCATATCTCAATCAATCAACAAAATAAACTCAATCGGAAAATATTATAAGCTAATTGAAAAACCTAATACAAAAGAAGAGATATTAATAAAAAGCAATAACACAAATATTTACGTGAAAACTCTTAAGGATAAAAAACTGTAACCTCAAGCAAACAAAAACACTCTACTATAAAAAAATAATTGAGTATAAGAATTACTTAGACTAAGCCTTCATCCTTTCTCAAAACCACTGCTTAGAATACTACAAAAATTGAACTACCGCATTGTAGACTCTCCATTTTTCTCGCTAACACAAAGTCCTATTACGTATTATTTGTACTTACAAACAATTTCCTGGTGGCCATTGCTACTTGTGTAACGTTATTCTTTTCTAGCACCTTGAGACTTGGTTGAGGATTTACCCTAACCCATTGTGCTCTTATTAGCCTTACTGTAGACTTAAGCACCCTAGACCCACCTTAGGCCAACTTAGACACACCTAGCCCATTAGGCACCACCTTAGGCCCACTTAGTACACCCTAGGCCCATTAGACACACTTGACCCATTAGGCACCACTTTAAGCCCACTTAGGAACCACCCTAGGCCCACTTAGGCACCTTAGGTTCACTTAGTACACCTTAGGCCCACTTAGAGACACCTGGCCCATTAGGCACCACCCTAGACCCATTTAGTATACTCTAGGCCCATTAGACACACCTGGCCCATTAGGCACCACTTTAATCCCACTTAGGCATCCTAGGCCCACTTAGGCACCTTAGGTTCACTTAGTACACCTTAGGCTCACTTAAACAAACCTGGCCCATTAGGTACCACCTTAGGCCCACTTAGTACACCCTAGGCCCATTAGACACACCTAGCCCATTAGGCACCACTTTAAGCCCACTTAGGCACACCTAGCCCACTATTATACATAGTTCACTATACACCCTAGGGCCCATTTAACACAACCTGACCATAGGCACCACTTAAGCCCACTTAGGCTCCTTAGGCCCACTAGGCATTCCTATGCCCACTTAAGGCACCTGTAGTTCATCTTAGATACACTTAGACTCATTAGGCACCATTTTAGGCCCACTTAGGCACCACCCTAGGCCCACTTAGGAACCACCTTAGGCCCACTTAGAATCCCTTGGGTAATTCTTTAAGCTTAGTACACTAAGGTTTGTCTTCTGGAATTCTATTTGTTTGATTTTTGTTTTAAGTGGGTTTTAGTTTATTTGTTTATTTGTTCTTTTATTTATTTATTATTTTAGAGATCTATTATTGATACTAACATTACATTCTTTATCATGAAATAAATATTCTTGTTATCTGTACACTGTATATGATAATCATCTTATTATTATTATATTAAATTATTATTATTATTATTATTTATTATTATATTATTATTAATTGGAATGATTGTTTATTTATTTTATTGCATGTTCTATGAAGGGAGATTGCAAGAGCAGGTGAAAGAAGATGGGTAGAAACTTATCCAATCTGGTTCTTAGCAGGTGGAAAGGAAGATGTTCGTGTTATAGGGATGGAGATGTGAAGAGGTTCAAAAGGAGAGGGTTCTAATCATGTTGGACTGGTGAGGGGTTTTTTCCATGTTGGTAGGGTCAACGGGACTGATTGGAGGAACCACGGATTGACTGAGATAGGGGAGTTTGACGGAGTTTTAAAGAAATGAAGGA
>JBAPGN010001509.1:0-21571 GCA_037355405.1 Vitis amurensis | reverse complement strand
AACGGACGAGGCAGCCTCCTGTGAATCACCCCACTGAACTTATCCTAGCCAGCTAGGGAGACACCTAAGAACCTGTTCCAGGTAGCCTGCCAGGACTGGTTGTTCAAGCCCCCACTCCAGTAACACCTCCCCCTTGCAACGGGAGATCTACCAGCCCTAAATCATCAATGATATGAGCAAACCTCCTCATGGTCGGTGTTATTCTCCCTTGGCGGCTTCTTTCTCCTTGATAAAGGATACTGTTAAAGTCACCTCCTAGGCACCAAGGCTCGTCCCAGATTCCTCTTACAGCCCCAAGCTCTTCCCACAGGCCCTCTCTTTCCTCTTTGGTGAAAGGGCCATAGACTCCCGTAAACACCCAAACAGCCCCATCCTTCACATTCTTGAGTCTACACGAAAGGGAGTACTGTCCTTCCTCCCAACCCACAACTTCCAGCGATCTTTTATCCCAGCAAATCAACAGGCCTCCCGCCGCCCCATCCGCATCCAAAGCCCTCCAATCTAAGAATCTTCCCGAGCCTAAGCTTCTCACCACCCCCTCCGACATTGGCTGAATTTTTGTCTCCTGAATACACAGTAAGTCAACTTTTTGATTCCTTATAAAAGTCTTAATAATTTTCCTCTTGGACCTGTCATTTGCCCCCCTCACATTCCAACTTAATAGCTTCAGCTTCATTAATCTACTGCTAGCTGATCCCCTTTGCCCTGTAAAAGGCTTTTTTGCTTACACCCTTTCTCATAATTAATTGAGCACTCCAGTCTCTTCAATTCCCCTCTCCAATTTTGACTTCTCCCTCAATTCTTGCTATGAATTCTCTCCCGTCTCTTCCTTATTTTGATCAAGGAAGTTCAAAATTTCCTTTTCCAATCCTTCTGTCGAAAAGCCCAAAAAATGACTGAACTTGGCCAAACTGCTTTCTTCCCATCTATCCTCTTTCTCATTTCTGGCTTCTTGAAGTTCTGTCCTCTCTGAGTTCCACTCCACCCCCCTAGCCAAATTTGGGTCCTTATTGAATTCTACCAAGTCCTAGCAACCCTTGTCATCCATTCCGGAACCAACTTCATTGCTTTCCTTTAGCACCCCAGAGTGATCGAAAGACTCCCCCACCGGAGTCCGATCAAAAGAATACAAGAGGAGATGAGAAGACCCGTAACCCATTTCCCTCTCCTATCCTTAGACCAATCATACCTCATGGCCTCCCTCTGCCAGCGCGCTTGTCCTGTTGCTGAAGGTATGACTTTTTCCCTTGTCTTCCTTTGCTTCCTCTGGCCTCCATATGACTAAGTGTTCCCCCTCTAAGGACTCCCGTTGCTAGCAATCTGCAGTCCAGAAGACTTCTTTCTCCCAGGGATTTTTTACCTTTGTTTTGGGCCGTGGGTTGACTTAAAATGGCCTCTTCCAATACAGCCACTGGACCTCTCCCAACCTGAGCCCATCTTTTGGGCTGGCTAATCTCTGGTCCAATAGGAATGGACATCCTTTCAATTAATGTCGGGCCCCTCTCTGCATTCGGCCCACCTGAGCACTTCTCTATCTCCCCTAACCTTGACTCCTGGGCCTGATCTCCTTTATCTGTCCAGCCCAAATTACTCTCCTGTCAGCCCATCCTCTTATTTGAATTTATCAAACCCGCGGGCCGTTCAAAGTGGGCCTTGGGCTTACTTGAAATGGCTCCATTCATAACACAACCTTCCCCTTCAACAACCCAGCTCTTGGATGGCCCAGCCTGTAGCCCCGCCCCTTCTTCCATCACTTCCTTTAGTTTTAGGTCCAATTGATCCGGCCCACAGACCCTATAACCCATGGGCTTTGACTGTTGGGCCCGGTCAGCTGTCCCCTCCCAGCCCATCTCCCTCTCCTATCTCCCTGTCCCCTCCTCTGACGGTAACAGCGCCTCGATCCTTTCAATGGCCGATTCCACCTCCACGCGCGAGCTGGAGCGTGAACTATTGTCATCCCTGACCTCCCCCCATCTTCGACTATCAACCCTTAGCTTCTTGACTGTCGGCCTGATCTCCCACCAGAGGGTAAGGGAGAAGACTTCCTCCTCGATCCCAATCTCCAGCGTGCTCGGTTTGTCTCCGCCGTCCGACCTAACCAGAATCCTAGCCCATTGAAGCTCTTCCAGCTTCTTCGTCTTCGAATCGATATCGATGAAGCCACCACATTCCTCCCCCACCCTTCTCAGCACAGTCGGGTTCCACAGCAGCACTGGTAGACCAAAAATTCTAACCCAAATCTCGTTACTTTCTTCCTTCTCCTCTCTGCATCCATTCCATGGCCTCCATTTCTCAAAACACAGCCTTATCGCTCCCATCATTTTTTCACCTGATAGGGAAGCCCGTTTTGCTTCTTCCAAATATTCGAACTCCAACAAGACTCTGCTTTTCTCCAATTTTGCCAACCCTAGGCTTCCTTTCAATCCCCAAGAACTCGCTAGAAATCTCCCCAATTTTTCCAAATCTTCTTCATCCCCAAACCTGGGGTTCCAACTCCCGACAACACAGTGCTCCAATTTTTCCAGATTACTTTGGATTTCCTTCCTCCATACCTTCACTTGAACTGGGCTTATAACTCTGCAAATCGGGTTCTTCACCACTTCCGCAAAAGTTCTCTTCAGATCCATGTTTTCCTTTACCTTTTCTTCTTGCATTTGGTTCTTTCTAACAATTGCCCTACGCAGAACCTGTAGGTTTTCCGCCATTGCAGACCATCCCATTTTTTCTCCTCTACCTTTTGGTATGTAGATCCGGTATTGTTTTCGTTCCAAATCCGTTACCCCTAGCCTGAGGAAACATCCCGCTTTATTTACACTTCGCAACAAAGAGAAGGATCTCCCCTGTTCCTTCCACTCCTTCACCCATCGGTCCTCCTTCTCCTCCCTTAGGCAGTGGTTTAGGCCCTCCATTAGAAACCCTAAGCTCTCCACTCCCATTCTGACCCAAGACGAGACTCCCCCTTTGCTTTCCTCTATAAATATTTGGGGTTTTCCTCTTCTCTCTAAAAACTCCAGCTCAAACATCTTGGATTCGACTGCGAACCTACACCCCCTTCGCCTCCTTTGATTCCCCTCTTTATCTTCATCTCCCTCGCCGGCGTAATCTCGCCGTTTTCCATCCTCGCGAGCTCGCTCGCTGCCGCGTACACTCTCTCTCTCTCGCTCTCTCTCTCGCTCTCGCTCACCCATTTTTTCCTATCAGTAGCTTTCAATTATGTGTCAATGATCAATGAAAGCATTTATGATGATTTAGACCATTAATCTCACAACAAAATTGGGTTGGTGCGTTAAGGACCCCTGCTGTATTCAGTTTCAAGGACACAGATAACTAAGCTAACAAAGATGACCATAGTGTACTCCAAGAAGTTCACTGCAGGGAATAATCAGAGAACACAAACTTCAGACCTAGAACAATCAAAAAGTGAATTGACAGATTTTTAGATGGGATGCATCTTTGCATTAGAAAAATGTCCACTGCAAAACAAAAGAATGACTTTTACAACTCTTAGAGAACATTTAGCAGATGCTGCCACAAAATACTGGTTTGAGCAAATTTGGAACCTTAAGAGAGAGTATATTCACTTGTGGATCACGATAGCTCAGGACACCTCTTGAAAAGTTTTTCCCTTAGATTCATGGCATCTAATTGTATTTATCAAATTACTCAGTAGCTTTAGACTCGGAACCCTGTTTATGGAAAATAGTCTCAACCTGAATAAAATTTTCACTTCAATTAGAAACAAAACTCCCAATATATATATATATATATATATTTTATCAGAAACGATAAAATAGTGTTTATTGATAAAGAGAGCAAGAGAAGGATGAGGGATCCTCCCCACAAAATACAAGAATCTGATCAAAATGTGATAAAAACTCCTCCACTATACAAGGAAATCTATACAAAAAACTAATTACAAGCCAATCACATGTTAAACTAATTACATGCCATTTAAAGGCATTCCCCTCAACGTTAAACTCCAAATATTTCTATAGCATTCAAATCATTATATGAAAGAGAGAGCCAGTCACAATCATTATTAGATCCGCAAAACAT
Organism: Vitis amurensis; assembly: GCA_037355405.1. Taxonomy (NCBI): domain Eukaryota; kingdom Viridiplantae; phylum Streptophyta; class Magnoliopsida; order Vitales; family Vitaceae; genus Vitis; species Vitis amurensis. Next base: position 17,515 of record JBAPGN010001509.1, on the reverse strand, counting down.
AAATGCTTAGGACAAGTTCAATGGTGTTTTTCTTTTTTTTTTGTGTGATAGGTAAAAGCACAGAAATTCTATATATAAATAAAAAAGGGCGTCCTAAGGCCGCCAACAGTGGTTGTTTTCTATGTGATTTTTGAGCTCTTGAAATCTAAAGAGCATGTCAAGGACTCAAGGGTACCTCAAGGGTTTGTGAAATTGTATTAAAATTTTTGCATATCTTCTGGTCATCATTCACAGATACGCCTGAAGGTGCCCATTTCACTTGTTTGACAAATTTTCTATCAACATATTCGAAGTGCCAAATTAGCTGGAAATTGGAGAACAGTTTGTATGTTTATAACTATCAGTGACTGATTGAGAAGTGAGTGGGCAAGGGAAGATATATTTATGATTTTTTTTTTTAAATTATAAACTTATAATGTCCTAAGGTGGGGTACCTTCAGTGAAGCAGTACCTCATGTGTTGACTTCTTTGTCCATGTCGTAAATTACAATTTGCTCATTTGAACATGTGAATGCATGTGAGAGCCCTTGAGGCATGGCTCAAGTGGTAAAGGGATGGGGAAGGGTTTGTGGGTTATACCATGGAAACATCAGTGATACCCACCATATTGCTAATGAATCCCAATGAATTTATTATGACCTGTTACAATTAAATAATAAAGATGTGACATATGAAGGGAAATAAGTTATATAATGGGGTACTTTGGGAAGAAAAAAGTTTACAAACTCTTTGTACTTCTATATAGTATAGATTTTGATTCAACTCTTTCTATGTTCACAATGATTGAGTTCATAAATTTGGTTGGGAAATTATTGTTGGTTTCAGGTTTTCATCTCTGGGCTTTGTTTTTTGTAATAATAACAAATAATGGATGCTCAAGCACGGAAGAAGGCTTTGTATCGAGCCAAATTGAAAAACTTAGAAGAAAAGAAGGTCAAGCGCATCGAATCACCTCTTGTAAGGTAAATGGATGTGTCCATTAGAGTACATACCATAGTTGTGCAATAATGTATAGGATGTTGCTACTTGAAAATTTAATATCCATGTTGATCATTTCTGCAAAATATTGCACTAGCCCACTTTAATCAATATTTAAAAATGTTGTATTAAAGGAAAGCTTCCTGCATAGGTTGTGTGCTTCATATTGTGTTGTTAGTGGGATTTTGTGTTGTTCTTGTGGTTATTAGACAAAATATTTCATTTGATGTTCTTTAATTAGTGAAAAAACATTTTGAAGTATTTGTTTTGAGAATTCTACTGTAATTGATATCCCATTTGGAGCTTTAGTTGGTACTTGTCATGGAAATGGAATAAGACAAAACTTAGGTTAAGTAAGAGTTACTTTTTCTTCTCTTTTCCTTCTTTTTATAAATTCAAATTTATTTTCTGAGAAATATGAAATACGAAAATACCAAATGCATAAAAACTAAAACAGTCCATATTCTGTGATATTGGGCTTTTGTTAGAACCTACTTTGATTAGGTTTTTCTCAATCGTAATACTTTTTTGGAGTTAGATTTACCCTACTACCTGGAGAAAATTTTTCTAATAGGAATTTTGCTGTAAACGTTTGCTGTTTGACTCAGTCTACTTCAAGATATCATATTAACAAAGAACATCTCAGTTTCTATGATACTTGATTGATTGGAAAGCTAGTAAAGATTTTTGTGTTTTGAGCCAAATCCCCAAAACAATGTTATGTAATTGTAAAACTTAAATTAATGTAATGTTTCTGCATAACCCAGTCTTGACAATGACTGTTCTGCCATATTAGCATTTCGATGTCAGAAAAAAAGGGGAAACAAATTCCTTTTTAATTGAATTTTTTACTGTTGCATTTGGAAACCTACTATGGGGCATTAAATAAATTTCAACAGTGGTTTCGATGTCAATCAACCAATAGTTTATAACATCTGAAATCCCAGTATGTGGCACTTTAACTGTGTTTGGAATGAAGGATTTGGATGGAAAAAGAAAAGAATTGATTTCAAATCCTCAAATTTGGTGTTTGGAATAGAGAGAATTCATAGGAGGAGAGGATTGCAAAGGATTTGATGGTAGAATTTGTTAGTTTTCAATTCCTTGAAAAAGGGTGGAATTTTGCAGGATTTGGATTTGGTTAAAGCAAATGCTAAGTCACAACTTCCTCTTTTCTAGTGTTGCTTCTATTTCTCTTCTCTTTTTGTCTATAAATTGATATGTATATTCTTCTCTCTTTGACTCTCTTCTCTAGTCTATTCCATTGATGTCATCCTTTTATTTTTATTTTACTTTTAATAGTTTTTTTAATGGTAGAATCTTCTCAAAGACATTGCTTCAAGTAGGTGTGGGGGATTTTTTTTTCTTTTTCTAATAGATTTTTATATAGAATAAAAGAAAAAATTGCTATAATAATGAATTTATTTTTATTGGAACAAATTATTATTTCTAATTGAGTGAATTTTCAATTTTAATCTCAGTTGTATCATTTTAGTTATATCTCTATTTTTAAACCATTATGTTATTGTGGACAGACATGTGTAAGGATTTGAATGAAAAACATTTGTTTATGCTAATTAATAATATTTTATTTTTAACTATTATAAGCAGGTTTCTATTTTAAGTGAATTAAAAAGTGGAATCTAAGATAATTTGAGCCATTAGAGGAGTGATTTATTATTTTAGTTTTGTGTGGAGATTTCAAATAATTAATAAAAGTTCTCATTTATTATTTTTAAATATTTTGTCATAATGAATTTATTTATTTTTATCATTAAATTTAGAATTAGTTTGATTTGGGTTATGAAAATTAGTACTTAAAATGATTGAAGCACGGTCTAAATAGTATAAACAACTAGTCTATCATCCTCAAGTTTGATGCTCTTGTGACTCCTTTAAATATGAAAGTTGCGACTAAATGTTGGGCAAGTTCAAAGCTTAGTAAGATTTATACCCATCATGACACTACCATCCAACTTTCCAAAAGAGACAGTTATTGACACAAAATGATAATAACTAAATGAAGTGCACTACAATCATATGAAGCAAAACTCACCTTTTGTGCGTATAGTCAAATGTAAAATTCAATCTTATGAGTGGGACCATGAAACCTATGGACTTTGGAGAATCTCCACAAGTTTGAAAAAGAGGGGGGAAAAAAAAATCTTCAACCTAGTCTAGACCATAACACTCGATAGAATAATCTTCCCTTATCCTTGATTTTTTTCTCTTTCCAAAAAAATACTCAATTTCAAGATTGTTTTAAAAAATCTCGATCTTGGCACTTCAATTTTCAAGATTTTGGATGTTGTCTTGATTGCTAATGAGTTGGTGGATGAGAAATGGAGGTCAAAAGAGGAATCTGCAAAATTGATTTCGATGAGGGGAAGTTTATCTTCGACGACTTTTGCAATTTTAGTGAATAGAAACGCAAAGGGTTGGGTTAAGGAATACAGAGGCCTAAGATAAGGAGCTCCTCTTTTCCCTTTTCTCTTCACCATTGCGGCTAACGTTTTAAGTAGATTCGTTGTGAGAGTGGAGGAGAGAGGTTTATTCGAGGGGTTTCCAATGGGCAAATATAGGACTAGGGTGTCTCATTTACAATTTGGGGACAACACCGTCTTTTTTTTTAGAGCATCCTTGAAAGAGTTGCAATCTCTTAAGCTAATTTTGTTGGTGTTTGGGCCTTTTTTAGGGCTAAGGATTAATCTAAATAAGAGCACTCTCTGGAATCAACATTAGTCAAGACCAAACTACTAGGTTGGCTTCACTGCTTGATTGTGTAGTCTCTAAATGGCCTTTAACATATTAGGGGGGAACCCAAAATTGATTTTCTTTTGGGATCTAGTACTAAATAGAGTCTCTAGGAGGTTGGATGGATGGAAAAAAGCCTTATTGTCCTTAGGAGGTAGAATCACCTTAATTTAGTATTGTTTGTTGCACATCCCGAGCTACTTTCTATCTCTTTTCAAGATTCCAGTTTCAATAGCTTTGAGGATGGAGAAAATACGAAGAGATTTTCTACGGTCGGGTAATGGGGAGGGTAAAAGAGATCATTTGGTCATTTGGGAATTAGTTTGTAGGCCTAAGGAGTCTGGTGGGTTAGGGTTTAGGGAAATTTCTTTGAGGAACCAAGCTTTATTAGGGAAGTGGCTTTGGAGATATCCTAAAGAAAGTTCTGCCCTTTGACATTAGGTTATCTTAAGTATCTATGAGACAAATCCTGATAGATGGGACGCCAACAATATAATCAGATGGTCACATCGTTGCCCTTGGAAGGCAATTGCACATATTCTTCAAGTTTTTTCTACATGCACTCACTTTGTGGTGGGTGATGGGACCAAGATTCGTTTTTGGAAAGATTTGTGGTGGGGAAACTAACCTCTTTGTTTACAATTTCCTAGATAACTAAAAACCTTTCTATTTCAGCTATCTTGGGTAATAACGCTTCTTTGTCTTAGGGTCTTGTCTTATAATGCAATCTAACTGATGTGGAGTTGTGGATCTTGAAAGACTAATGTCCTTACTTTCCCATGTTCATTTGATTCTTTCTATTCTAGATGCAAAAGCTTGGGTACCGTCCTCTTTGAGAGTTTTCTTAGTAAAATCATTTTTTTCAACCTTATCCAATGTCTAAGATTCTGCTGCTTTTTACCCAATTAATTTTTTGTAGAAATTAAAAGTCCCTTCTAAGGTCAAGACTTTTGCATGGTTAGTGACACATAAAAAGGTAAATACCAATGACATGCTATAGTTGAGAAGGCCTTTCAAAAGCCCTTAGCTTTGATTGGTACATCCTATGTAAGAGGAGTAGAGAGACGATTGATCATCTCTTATTGCATCGTTCGATTACTTTGGGATTGTGGCATAGGATATTTTCATAGGCTAGGATGACATTGGTTTAGCCAGACAGTATTTGCGATATGATGGTGATTTCCTTTAAGTGTTTTGGGAATTCTATTAAAGGCAAGACTCTTTGGAGGATTGCGTCTCTCTTTGTTGTGGATTGTGTGGGGAGAGAGAAATGCTAGAATTTTCGAGGACACTTGGAAGATGCCGGAGATGATGTGGGATTTGCTTCATTTCTATGTTTCTTTTTGGGCTTACTATATGACATTTTTAAACCTTATCATTTCAGTGTAATTCAACTTAGTTGACTTTTGATATGTACACCCTAGGGTTGGGTTTACAGGGTCAGAAGTTGTTATACTTGTGTAGGCCTTTTGTACCTTTTGTATATCATGGGGAGGATTTCTCATCCTTCTCATGTTTCTATTCTCAATTAATATATATGTTTGTTTCTGATAATTTTTTTTTCAATAAAAACCTTAATGACTGGGAAAACATAGATTTGGTGTTGCCACCCAGGATGTAGCTTGGGGCAGTGCCCTTTTGGTAATGAACTAGATGGCTTGAGTTTGAGCCTAACCACTATTGAAGTGGTGTAGGGTGAAGGGCTTGAGTAAGAGCCTCTCTCAAGGTTTGTTTCATTGAGTAAGAGCCTCCCTTGAGTTTGATGTCACACCTATCTTTCTATAATGTAGTCGTGTCCCTCACCTTGGCAATAGATGTTAATCCTTGGATTGGATGGGTCCTTCCTCTTCAAAATCCTTCTTTCTTTCCTTTTGTCTAGGGTGGATAAGTTGGTTTATCTTCTGCTAGTAAGACAAATTTGGAGATTCAAAGTTTCCCTTGAATTGAAAGACTTTATACAGTTAGTGGCTTATAGTAAAGAGAATATAAGCTATCCTCTTGAGGTTAGAAGACCCTACAAAGTTATTGACCGTGATGATTGTGTTTCAAGTAGGAAGAGTAGAGAAAATAGATTACTCAGTGTTGGATATACTTTCTACTTTTTGTTCTTGAAATAAAAAAAAATCAGTAGTAAATTTTATATAAGATGTAAGAACTCTTAAAAGTTTGCATGAAAAAAGTAATGGTTCTGAAAGCTATTTAAAAAAATTGAGGTATTAGAAAGTTTTTAGTACCTCAAATTTTAAAATTTCTAAAAATGATTTTTAAAGAGATAAGGTGAATCTATTCTTTTTGTACAAGATGTTTTACTTTTTTATAGAAGTTTCTGATTTTAAAAACAAAAAATAGGAAGTGTATCAAAATAGACATTTAGTTTCCCATTGCTTGTTTCTTGTGATCTTTGGTTGTGTATCTTTTCTATGGTGGGTATTTAGTGTTCTTTTAAGGATTTGTTAGGGATAATAGGAGCAAAGTTAGTTGATGCCTTTCAAATCGAGGGAAAGGCCAGGATATTTGAATAATGGATAAAGGTATGGTGTATACTTCTTGTTGCCCCCTTTGGGTTTTCATTATTAGGGAGTTCAGTATCATTTTGTTTATTTTGAATTTGGGTCCAGAGCAACATATGTTACTCCCTTAAACGAGTGTTCTTATTTTTAAGCTCCATACCTTTTGGGTTTTACCTAGAGCCTTATCAGGATGTGATATTTTTGTTCATGTCATTCTTCCTACATGTGACTTTCATTTCAATTCTCTATTAGAGTTGTTTGTTTTGTATGAAAAATACCTAATGATTTTTATGGTGAAAAAACATCCTCTACCTGCCCACTATTATCAAAGGTAAGCCTTGGTGGTAAATAGTGCAAACCATGGGTGAAGTTGTTTGCTTTAGACAAGGTGTCTCTGATCATAGCTATGTATGTTGTGAAAAACACAATTTGTGTGTAAAGATGAATGAATGGTGCAGGGAGTGTTTTCCTTTTTTCTGGAGTAATCCACATTAACTATCTCTCCTTTTAATAGAAATAACCAAAGATTAGCCTTTAAATAGGTCATCTATGATAGCCATCGAAGGATGCATAAACACTAATAGCTATTCTTAGATAAAATGCCAGCTATTCTAGGTTTTACTTCTCCTTTTTTCCCCACTATTGAAACCCTAAGCACCATTATGCTTAGGGATTTCCTTTGGGGAGGTGGGAATTTGGAGCGAAAACCTCATTTAGTAAGATGGGAATTGGTGTGCTTAAGTAAAAAGAAAGGGGGTTTGGGGGTCAAGTGCCTTTCCACATTCAATAAGGCTCTTCTTTGCAAATGGAATTGGCGATTTGCAAATGAAAGAGGGGTTTTGTGGAATCAAGTGATTAGAGGGAAGTATGGGGAAGAAAGAGGGGGGTGGTGCTTTCGGGAAATGAGAGAGGCGTATGATGTTGGGTTATGGAAAGGGATAAAGATGGAATGAGATATTGTGAGAACTAGGATTTCCTTCTCAGTAGGTAATGGGCATAGGTGAGATTTTGGAGGGATAAGTGGTGTGGGGATTCTCCTTTGTCTGTGTCATTTCTGTCCTTGTTTGCTTTAGCTGTTGATGAGAAGGCATGGGTGGTGGATATTTGGGACTCCTCAATTGAGGGTGGTAGGGGGGGATGGAACCCTTGCTTCTCTAGATCCTTTAATAATTGGGAGGTGGAGGAGGCGGAAAGCTTCTTGATGCGGCTGCATGGGAAGAGAGTGTGTGGTGATGTGTAAGACACGGTGTTTTGGAACGAAACAAAGAGTGGGAAGTTCTTGGTCAAATCCCTCTACTATGCTCTAGAGCTGGATAGCTCTTCTTCATTTCCCCCAAGTTGCATTTGGAATGTGTGGGTGTAGCCCAAGATTAGCTTCTTTGCTTGGGAGGCTACATGGGCCAAAGCTTTAACTTTGGATTTAATTCAAAAAGGAGGACGGGCCTTAGCAAATAGATGTTTTTTGTGCCATGAGAGGGAAGAGACTATAGACCACCTTCTTTTTCATTGTACTAAAGCAAGGTCTTGTGGGAATTGTTCTTTTCTTTGGTTGGGGTGTCATGGGTGCTTCCTTCTTCAATTAAAGATACCCTCCTTAGTTGGCATGGTTTGTTTGTGGGCAAAAAACGTATGAAGGTGTGGAGTGCAACTCCTTTACATATTTTTTTGGACGGTTTGGAAGGTGAGAAATAGATTAGCCTTCGATCTAGAAACTCAAATACTATTTTGTTTTTTTCCCTTTGGTTAGAGGCAAAGTTGTTTATAGTTGATCACCCTCTAACTTTAGTTAGTTTCGTTGATTGGTTAAGCTCTAGTTAAAGTTGTTTTTTTGACTTGCTTGAGCGTTTGTTTTCTTTTTCTTTTTTGGCTGGTTTGGCGATGGGTGTATAGGTGTTGTATACCTTGAGTTGCTCTTTTGACGTCTCTTTTTTAATAGATCTTTTTCTTTACCTATCAAAAAAAAAATTATGCTTTATCTCATGATGTAATCGAATGCATATGAAGAAAAAGTGTAATTCTATCCAAACAAAGAATTCAAGCACTCTCTCCTTTCAACACACAAGAGGCGATATACCACCAAACAACGTTTGTCAGGGGTTAAAATATGTAGGGAAAGATGTTACCTAATGGATAAAAGAATGCTTACCAAGCAAAAAGACCTACAAGGAGCAAATGAATTGCACAAGGTTAATTGGGATGTATTTAAAGGTGAAGAAGATGGAGAGATATTTAAAGCTCAAAGATGTGTTTCTGCAGTCTTGCTTCGAGTGGTCTTTGCATGCATTTGCGCAATAAGGATGTCTCTTTTTGATTTTGTAGATAGTTCAGGTTTGATGCAAGTGGTTTTTGTGAGTGTTGAGTTCGGGTTTTCTATTTATTTATTTTATTTATTTATTTATTAATTATTTATTTTTATAACCACTATGTCTTGGTGGTCCTATGTATAATGTACTAGGTTTGGCCTCTTTGTGGCTCTTAGATTTGCATATCTTATTATCTATCAAAAAAAAAAAAAAAGGCAATTAAAGAGATAGAGGAGATTGATGGATGTGATAGAATAATTTGAGTTCTAGTTAAAGCAGCCACAAGAAATTTTTTAAAAATCATTTTCTTGTTTGCTTTTCTTTTTTTCTTTGTTTTCATCTCTTTCCTTCTGTCAGAAACAACAATTTATATGCATAGCATGTTGGCTGTCTCTGACTCTCTGTGTTCAGGGGGAGAAGTTGTTCACAAACTTAGACAAGCACCTCCCCTCTTAGCCAACTCATCAACTCTCTAGGTAGTCAACCAAGCTTTCCAAGGCAACCCATGCTTCTAGAATGGTCAACAAATCGGTGAATTTAGAAAGCATATCTCAATACTCCCTCCTATCCAGAAGAGATTTCTAATTCAGAGCAAGTACACCACTTTCAAAGTTGGGGCGAGGATAAGATTTTTTTTCCCCTCAATGTGCAAATCAATACTGGGTGGCTTATATGAAAACATCCTAACAGGCCTATTTTTGTGTTTCCTGAGCAATTTCCCAGACCAATTTGCAATGGAGTACCATCAAAGTGGATCTTAGGCTATCAATAGGAGAAGAGGGGATGGGGGACGAATTTCTCAAAGACCTCATAATTGCCCTCCTCCTATGAGAATGGCATATTGCTCACCAGTACACAAAATAAAACCGATGGAAGTAGGTAGAAAATTATTTAGGAAGAACCACTCAGATTATGCAGTATGGTAATGTACATCAATAAGTTGGGTAATCAGCTATAAAGTTGTAATTTCCATAATGTTATAATGATCTTCTACAGAGTATCTGAAAATAAGTTGATGCTGAAACTTGTCATATTTTCATATGCCTTTCAAAGATGGATCCCTTTAGTTAGTCAATAATTGATACTGGTTAATTTCAAGTATGCTTAACTGTTATTCCTAATTCTTTGTGATGAATCAATCCTCACTGGTGAAATGATTATGTATCTGAAGTTTGAGACAACAACACATTAGCATCAATAAATTCTTGGATGTATGATGGAGTTGTGAGTTTTCACAATGGCCTACTGCTTCATCTATTATATAATGGTTTTTCTCTCCCTTGTTTAAACGTTTGTGTGATTATTTTTGGCTTATTGGTTGGTCAGTCAAATATTGAACTCTTTTAAGTTGGTTCCTACATCTAAAACTAAATTGTTCATGAAGTTTCTGATTGCCTCATCCTATCTTTTCTGTTTATGCATGTAGGTACAATGAATTTGATCAACCTGTCTGTAGGGTCTGTGATGTCATTTTGAAATCTGAATCCCTATGGGATGCACACCAAGCTTCTCGTAAACATCATGAGGTGATGCTTACTGTCCTAGTTATGTTATGAATAAAGCTATTGACAAATTGCATTCAGAGGTTCTATAGCATGTACAATCACACACGACACAAAAGATTATTGTAATTTCATTCCTTTATGATAGATAAATTCTAAAATAAGAATGCAGTGAAATCATGTATGAAGATATCTACAGATTGTCACACTCAAGAGTCGATACGGTAGAAGAAAAACATTTGTCTTTGTATTTACAGATTAACATGTACATCAAAATGCAATGAATATTGTCTATCAAAAAAAAAAAAAAAAAAAAACAATGAACACATGTATTTGTGTATCTATTTATACATGCTATTGATTATTTGCATGTCAAAATCAGGTTGTTTGATTTTAAAAGATTCTATATGGATTCAAAAGATGTATGTGCTAGGGTCTTATCTTTGCTACTGAAGCTATACTTTTAATATGCTTTGTTTTTTTTTTTTTCTGAAATTTTATGCACGTTTCCTCTTATGATGATATCATTGGTCGTTATTTTCCTGTGTTTCATATTGTATCCTAAGTGGAAATATCATTGAAATCCTTCTATACTTGTGTAAAAAATAAACAGCTGTCATGCATAGATTATCACATAGTGTATAATTATAATTTTGTTTTTAAACAAAACAAACAAAATAGGGTCTGCAACCCTACTTAGCAGCTGCCCAGCTGACAGCTCCAATCTGGCTCTATGCACCTAAAGATTATTTTGTACTTAAAAGGAACTATTTAAAAAAAACACAAAAAGAAGAAAATATTTTTAATCTGTCGTTGGATGAAACAGGGTGAATGAGCCCTATCAGGGTATAAGGTTTTTTTTTTTTGTTTTTTGTTTTTATTTATTTATTTATTTTTTTATCATAAACAATAATTCGTTGATAAGGATTTGAAAGTACATTTGAAGGATGAGAATTCCTTCCTGAAAATAAAAATTTTGATTAAACATAAACAAATGGATGATTTCCCCAAAATGCAAAACGAGACCTCAATATATTGCCAAAAGAAACCATAGAAAGGAAAGACTATTCTCTATGGGCTGAAGCTTTGCTCTAAGCTTAACTATTTTGACTTTTATGATTCACACACCAAATTCTAATTGAGCTAGAGTCCCCTTGAAAGCTGTAGTTGTTGGGCCTCAAAAGGAGGAATAGAGATAAATTAGGTTCCATATAGATTTTTAGTTCTCCACTTATCCTAAAAAATCTTTACATTTCTTTTCTTCCAATTTGCCAAAATTTTTTGCCTCTAGAATAAAGTGCTCCTCAAACCTCTAAAGGATATCGTCATCATGTCACCTATGCTCCTAGGAGGAATCCTATTAAGTCTTAAAAGCTTGTTCCATAGCCCCAAAGTCCTAGGGCAGTGTAAAAAGAGCCTGTGCCATACCCTATGCCTTGTAGTGTATAAGTTGTGGGCTTTTAGTTAGCAATTTGATGTTTTTTCTTAGAAAAAAACTGAATGCCACAATTATGGAGCTTCTTCAACCCATAGGAATTTTCTTTTATCTTTGTCAAGCTTCTTCAACCCTTTTTCTTTTGAAACCTGCCCCTTCTTTTGAGCCCCACAGCAATGCTGGCAAGATTGCACATTCAGATTCTTCATCAAACCCTTTATAAAAAAAATAAAAATAAGGAAAGAGAAAATGGCAAATGATCTGCATATTTTTGATCTGATGTCTTGCAAAGTGTAAAGAACCCATGCCTAGAGAAAAGAAAAAACAGCAAAACCAGCCCCAAAAAGGCTGTAAACAAGTCACCTATTTGCAAAGAACTTGTGACTTGCATCTTTTGTGCAACTCCTAATGCACCTAAGTCACGTACAATGTAAAAAATGCAGTCTAGAGTGCTTACAAGGTATAATGCATGAAAATATGATAAATAAAAGTGAAAATAAATAATAAAAATCCACATGTTTATTACACCATGTCATGCTTTTAAGGGCTCTATCCTAACAAGAGCAAGAAGTGGGCCGCCGAGATTTGACGAGGCGTCTTCTTCCCCGAAGCGTAGCTTTGAAGGAGGTGGCTCACTGGAGACAAATCGAGACATTTCTCGGGGCAAATCTCACTCCAGAAAGAGCGATTCCTTCTCTGGTTTGGAAACATCCAAAGTTTCCACCGACGAGACAGAGGGAGAAGAGGGGATTTTGCAATGCAAATTGATCAATGAGGTGCGTAATCCTATCTCAGCTGTTTCGGAGCGAGATCTTCCTCTGTCTGGGGCTTTTGAGCCAAATCTTATTCCCGAAACCTCGGTTTCTTTGGTTCATCCTTTCTGTGTTCACTCTTCTTCTTCGTATCCGTTGGAGTCAAGCCACGCTTTTCAGCGTGGGTCTGTTTCTATCTCTCCTGTGGTGTATGATAGCCATCGTGGTGGTGCGTCCTGTTCGAAAGGTGTGGTGGTACCCCTAGAAACCTCTAACCAAAAATCTAAAGACCGACCTTTCCTTAGGAAAACTCTTAGCAACCTTGAGGTGCGTGGTGTCTCAGGTGAGGCTCCGTTCCCAGTGCAAGAACCTTCCACTCTCCCGCTGGAAGGTTTTCAGGTTGAGGGGCTTACGCCTCGGAAGATGGTCAAGGTTCAGTCGGTTCTGGAGAGTTTGAGGGTTAGAATTGTCAGGGATAATGGGAAAGGTGTGGAAGGAGAGAACAGGAATCCTCTCTCTGCGGACAAGGTTTATTCCAGAAGAAAGAAGAAAAAGGATTCTGGAACTCGAGGAGAGGATTAGTCCTGGGTGCGGGTTGTGTTGGGTTGTGATTGTTCTCATGAAGATTTTAAGCTGGAATACAAGAGGTTTAGGTTCTAGGAAGAAAAGGAGGACTGTGAAAAGGTTTTTAAGTACTCAAAACCCAGATGTGGTGATGCTTCAGGAAACAAAGCGTGAAATTTGGGATAGGAGGTTAGTGAATAGTATTTGGAATGGTAAAAGTCTGGATTGGGTTGCTCTTCCTGCTTGTGGGGCGTCGGGGGGGATTGTGATCTTGTGGGATTCAGTTAAGTTCAATTGTTCAGAGAAGGTGCTAGGATCTTTCTCTGTTACTGTAAAATTGAACTCTGATGAGGAAGGGTCTTTTTGGTTAACCTCAGTGTATGGCCCGAATAAGGCAGTGTGGAGGGAGGACTTTTGGTTGGAGCTTCAAGATCTACATGGTCTGACTTTCCCAAGGTGGTGTGTAGGAGGGGATTTTAATGTGATCAGGAGGATATCTGAGAAGATGGGTGACTCTAGGCTAACAGTCAACATGAGGCGTTTTGACGAGTTTATAAGGGAAAGTGGTTTGTTGGACCCCCCTCTTAGGAATGCGGCTTTTACATGGTCAAACATGCAAGTCGATCCTATTTGCAAGAGGTTAGATAGGTTTTTGTTCTCTTCTGAGTGGGATTCTTTTTTTCTCTCAAAATATTCAAGAGGCCCTTCCTAGATGGACCTCTGACCATAGCCCAATTTGCTTGGAAACTAATCCTTTTATGTGGGGGCCGACTCCTTTTAGGTTTGAGAATATGTGGTTGCTCCATCCTGAGTTTAAAGAGAAGTTTAGAGATTGGTGGCAAGAGTGTACGGTTGAAGGTTGGGAAGGTCACAAATTTATGAGGGAAACTAAAGTTTATTAAATCAAAGTTGAAAGAGTGGAATACAAGGGTCTTTGGAGATTTAAGAGAGAGGAAAAAGCATATTCTTACGGACTTAGGCAGAATTGATAGAATTGAACAAGAAGGGAACTTAAATCTTGAGATGGTTTCGGAAAGGATCTTAAGAAGGAAGGAGTTAGAGGATTTGTTATTGAAGGAAGAGGTACAATGGAGACAAAAATCTAGGGTTAAGTGGATTAAAGAAGGGGATTGCAACTCTAAGTTTTTTCACAGAGTGGCCACTGGAAGAAGAAGCAAGAAGTTTATAAAGTCTCTGATTTCTGAGAGGGGGGAGACTTTAAATAACATTGAGGCTATTTCTGAGGAGATTGTAAATTTCTTTAGGAGTCTTTATTCCAAACCCGAAGGTGATTCTTGGAAGATTGAAGGGATTGATTGGGCCCCTATTTCTGAAGAGAGTGCAATTTGGTTGGATAGGCCGTTTTCGGAAGAGGAGGTTCGAATGGCAGTTTTCCAATTGAATAAGGAAAAGGCCCCTGACCCTAATGGATTTACCTTAGCAGTTTATCAAGAGTGTTGGGATGTGATAAAAGAGGATCTTATGAGGGTGTTTTTTGAGTTCCACACTAAAGGGGTAATAAATCAAAGCACAAATGCGACTTTCATTGCTATGGTGCCTAAGAAAAGCCAAACTTTCAAAATCTCAGATTATAGACCTATTAGTTTGGTTACAAGTTTATATAAGATAATTGCTAAGGTCTTATCAGGGCGTTTACGCAAAGTTCTTCATGAAACAATCTTTGGCTCGCAAGGAGCCTTTGTGGAAGGGAGACAAATATTGGATGCTGTATTGATAGCCAATGAAGTGGTGGATGAGAAAAGAAGGTCAGGAGAGGAAGGGGTAGTTTTCAAAATTGATTTTGAGAAGGCCTATGATCATGTGGAGTGGGGCTTTTTAGATCATGTGCTTCAAAGGAAGGGGTTCAGCCAGAAATGGAGATCTTGGATGAGGGGTTGTTTATCTTCTTCTAGTTTTGCTATCCTAGTTAATGGGAATGCAAAGGGTTGGGTTAAGGCCTCTAGAGGATTGAGACAGGGAGATCCTCTTTCTCCTTTCCTTTTTACTCTAGTAGCAGATGTTCTAAGTAGGTTTTGATGATTAGAGCTGAGGAAACTGGGATAACTGAGGGTTTCCTTGTGGGGAGGGATAGGACTAGAGTGTCCTTGTTACAGTTTGCTGATGATACCATATTTTTCTCTAAAGCCTCTTTGGATCTTCTTCAAAACCTTAAGATTATCCTTTTGGTTTTTGGGCAAGTATCTGGTTTAAAAATCAACTTAGAAAAAAGCACCATTTCAGGTATTAACACTAGGCAGGAATGTTGTCTAGTTTGGCTTTGGTTCTGGAGTGTAGAGTGTCAGAGTGGCCTTTGTCTTATTTAGGCCTTCCTTTAGGAGGGAACCCAAAGACAATAGGATTTTGGGATCCAGTGGTTGAGAGAATTTCGAGGAGGCTGGATGGGTGGAAAAAGGCCTATTTTGTCTTTGGGAGGGAGGATTACTCTAATTCAGTCTTGTCTGTCTCACATCCCTAGCTACTTCCTTTCCCTCTTCAAAATCCCTGTATCTATAGCTTCAAAGATTGAGAAGATGCAAAGGGATTTTCTTTGGTCTGGGGCCGAGGAAGGGAAGAGAGATCACCTAATCAGATGGGAGGTTGTCAGTAGACCAAGGGAGATGGGAGGTTTGGGCTTTGGGAAGACTTCTATGAGAAATAGTGCCCTCTTAGGGAAATGGCTTTGGAGGTTTCCTAGAGAAAGGAGCGGTCTTTGACATAAGGTTATTGCGAGTATATATGGGACACATCCTAATGGATGGGACGCCAACATGATGGTTAGATGGTCTCACAGATGTCCTTGGAAGGCTATTGCTCAAGTTTTCCAAGAGTTCTCCCCTTTTGTTCGCCTAGTGGTGGGCAATGGGGAGAGAATTCGGTTTTGGGAAGATCTTTGGTTGGGAAACCAAACTTTGTGTACTCAATTTGCTGAACTCTACAGAGTTATTTCTGTGAGAAACCTTACTGTCTCAAACGTCCTTGGCAATTTCTTTCCATTGTCTTGGAATTTTAACTTTCGCCGCAATCTAACGGATTCAGAAATTGATCTCCTTCAGAGATTAATGTCCTCCCTTCATTCTGTGCTTCTTTCCCCTTCCTCTTCAGACTCAAGAGCGTGGTCTTTGTCTTCGTCAGGCTCGTTTTCAGTGAAATCTTTTTTCTATGCCTTGTCAAAAGATTCAAATCCTTTAATGTTCCTTCCGGCCAAGTTTTTATGGAGCTCAAAAGTCCCTTCAAAGGTTAAGGCCTTCGCTTGGTTAGTAGCACATGGGAAGGTTAACACTAATGACAAGTTGCAATTGAGAAGACCCTACAAAGCCCTCTGTCCTCAATGGTGCATTCTTTGCAAAGGAAATGGAGAGTCGATTGACCACCTTTTTCTTCATTGTCCCGTCACCATGGACTTGGCACAGTTGTTCAATCTAGTAGGTGTGATTTGGGTCCCTCAAAGGAGCATTGAGGATATGTTGGTTATTTCCTTTAAAGGCTTGGGGAATTCAGTAAAAGGCAAGGTTCTTTGGCAAATTGCTTGCCTTACTTTGATTTGGATGGTGTGGCAAGAAAGGAATAATAGAATCTTTGAGGATAAAGGGAGAACGGAAGAGGTGGTTTGGGATTTGATTCGGTTTTACTCTTCTCTATGGGCTTCTTGTACTGAAGCTTTTAAAGGAGTTCCTCTAAGCATTCTACAAATCAATTGGATTGGGGTTTGCGTTTCAAGAGTTTGAAGATTGTTGGGTTTTCTTTTGTTTTTAGATTTCTATTGTTGGGTGTTTTCCTTGGTTCTTGTGTAGGAAGGACCTCTCATCCTTCCCTTGGTTTTTTTCTCTTTCTTTTGTCTCTTTTTTCTCTTTTGTATTTGTTCTTTTATTAATATAATCTTCTTCGTTTCTGATCAAAAAAAACAATTGAGTCATTCTTTCTTTATCTACATTTCAAAATTATTTCTTTTAGGAATCCTTCCTTGGATAGAGTTTTTTCCCTTTGTTTTTCTCAAATTTGATTAACTTCTTGAAACTTTCTTGTGATGGGTACAAGGTCCTCATCTTCTTCACTAGCTTTTTCTTCTTCATCATCAATGGTGGAGGCTTTAAGAGCAATATTTTCCTTCCTCTAATCTTTCACTTCTTGATGACTCTTCATGAGTCATCAAGGATCCAATCAATTCCTCCAAAGGAAGTTTTGTAAGGTCCATAGCTTATTGGATAGTCATAACTTGGGCTTCTCATTTCTTACAAAGAAATCTTAGAATCTTCATGACCTCCTCTAATTCCTTGTAAACCTTTCCCAAAGCTTGGAATCCATTAATGATGTCAGCAAACATCTCAACAATAGATTTATTATCTTTCGTAGAAATAACTCGCAATTAAGCACAAGAATATTGATTTTAGAGTCTGTAACTTGATTTGTCTCTTCATAAGTTATTTCTAAAAATCTCCAAATATCATAAGTGGATTCACATTGGCAAACGTAGTTATATTTATTTCTATCAATCTGAACAATTGTAAAACATTAATAGGATATCTTTGGCATTAAAATGAGCTTTTCTTTTGTTAAACTCATCCCACTTTTTAGCTAGTTTAGGTTATAACAACTCATTCTCAATTTGGTTTACGAATATGGGACCATTTTGGATGAAAAAAGATCATAATCAATGGATTTAAAAATAATGTCATCCTAGTTTCCCAAGTAAGAAGTAATTGCATTCCCAAAAGAACAA
>JBAPGN010001508.1:0-21177 GCA_037355405.1 Vitis amurensis | reverse complement strand
CATGCAAAAGTCTATCCAGCTTAAGGAAAAGGCTTTTCAGGGGAATAACAAGAGTGAAAAGAGGGCCTTAGACTTGGAACTTGGGCCAGATAAAGAAACTGTGAGGAGCATTGAAAACTTTTCATCCACCAACGGAAATATCTTTCGCCATGGTTCTACTATGAACACATTAAGCTTTGTACATTGGCATCTACAAGTCTCTAAGATTTTTCCAAAGTTTTGATCTGATCTGCAAGCTATCCGTGTTCACCTACAGACGTTCAGATTGACGGTGACATTTAATCAGGGATCTTAACTAGATAAGGTGTTGGAATATGCTCGGAGTACACGTTGTATCAGTTTCTAGCCTGAGCTAAAACAGAATGTGCCGGCCACAACATATAGCCTATAAGAATCAGAATAAAGATGCAACCAGAACAAGGGCTTTGATCGCATACATTAGAGCAATGAAGATTAAGAGCTTCACTGCCAGTATCCCTAAGATGCTGCTGGCGCCAGGGCCACAGAAACTGCCAGTTCAGAAGACATATGAAGACGTGGAAAAGAAGTAGAATGGTCTTTCCAGGAATGATCAATGTCAGATAGAATCCGGACCGCATTGAATATGCCAGAGCTAACATCAGTCGCCTCATCTGGAATGGTGTTTCCATTGATGGTTTGAAGATGAGAGATATTGACTAAAAGAATATGGAGTTTGACCCAGACTTACTTTCCCTTTACCGAGTGCTGCTTCTGATGATGAGTGCCAGTGGATTGAAATTGATGCATCGAACTGAGGAAAATGTTGTGATATGGAATATCACAGGATAAAGTTCCTGAACAATGTGAATGCGGTACTTCTTGTAATCACAAATTTTGAAGAGCCAGCAGTAATATTATGCAATTCCGGCATGTGCTTAAAAAACAAGCTTGCCCCTAGTTTTTGGCAAGATATGTGGTTCTGGATACATATACATTGTTCACCTTGGGTGAGGAGTCATCTTGGAGGATGTCTGAGGTGCCGCAAACTGCGAGGAAATGGCGGGTTAGCCAATCTCACCTGTAGGTTTGGTAGTGGTTAGCTCTTCAATTAATGTAGTTTCATTGCAGTTGAGGTGTGAACATCACAGTTGAAGGTTGGATGATGAAAGCAGGATCCACATTTTTTTTTAGAGAAAAAGGTCTCCACAAGGTTGAGAGACAACCAAGAAAACCAGGAAAGAGTAGAGTATTCGGGATTTTTGGGGAGTAAGCCGAACTGTGAGGCAGAGAAGAGTTGAGGCTGTGCTGGCTTGTGGATTTTTTGGAGAAGATGGATCCACTTGAAGCAAGCGGAGCATGTTTGAGTAGAGTTTTCCAGAGCAATGGAATTCAAATTGGAAAAAACGGTGGAAAGAAAATCGCAGGGAAACAGTGATTTAATTATCAGTAAGGCAAGGATGTTCAAGTTTTGCTGAATTTATTCACCTTTATATCACAGCAACTATCAGCATATTAAGAATGAGGAGGTTTGGCTCTTCCATTCTTCATTCTCAGAAAACAGTCCATCGAAAGCGAATAGTTGTCTCTATGAACTACAAAATGGCTCAAATAAACCTTCTCATAGTATCTCAGATCATAACAAACATCATCTCCATGGCATGAGGATCTCTGCTGGATGTGTCTGCAGCTTCACCTAATCCTGCAAACAACTGTGTGTTTCTCCGTTCAGGCTAAGGCTTTATTGTGGAGTCCCATCCAGAATAAGGCCCTAATTGAAGTGGAGTGTATTCCAATAACGACAATGCTTCCCCTAACTAAAGGATTTGTTCTTTTAATATTTACATGGTTCTGAGAGCATGCCATTCTGAGTGTTGGAAATTTGGCTTGGAAGTGACAAGTGTTAGGTTGCATGCACTGAGACAATGAAGCCCATAGAAACTGATAGATCAGTCTTCACGGAATTGACACCATTATAGAGATGGATTCTCATATGGTTTCACAGGATAAAGCTGATATACTTAGCTCCCTGAAAGCTATTTGGGTGGAAAATTACCTATGATGATGATATAAGGCTCCTATTTCAGATCTCTTGAATCTTTGACGATGGGCGCCCTCGCTCAACAGCAATGACATAACCTCACCACCCAGTAGATGCACGTGTAGAACAGCCATTCCTCCACATTTAGTCATCTTCTGAACCTCACTGTGGACAACCTGATGGCTATCCCTCTTTTGGTCAAGTTCAGTATAACTTCTTGTGGTTCTCTTGCTTCACAGTATGCTCCTTGGTTGCTCTCCATTACTTTATTGAAACAAAATAGACAGATGGATGGTTATGAAATAATTCAGCGTGTCTAGAAACTCATGGAGAATAAGGGTGGGTTAAAGAAGTCAAGTTCAGAAGCAGCAGATGATAATGCCAAGAGAATAGACCTAGCAAAGAGTCACCTGCCAGGCCAAGATGGAATATTTCCTTCTACCTGATTCTGTTCAACACTGAAAGAGACGATTGATTATGATAAACCACTGAATTACCTAGCAAAAGCCCCCATGCAAATCATTGAAACTCAAAGACGTTATTTCTAATGGCAGGAAAGCAGACACTGAAATCCATAAAGCTTCGATGAAGCTGCACTCTATTGATTGATTTAGTAGACCGGATCGCTGAGGGTCCTAAAATTTTTTAAGACTTGGTGCAGTGATGTACATGGGAGTTTGACTAAACAGCTTGACTTTCTGGTGAAGTTTATGGGTCATCTCGCTTTCGACAATAAATCCTCTATGCTCCAAACATTTGGGCATGCGGATATGGCCTTCAGAAAATGAGGAGTGCAGTTTTTAAATGGAAGAAGACTGTTTTGGGAAAGGGAAAACCAGGTCCTTGTGACTGCCAGCTTCCAAGTATTATTTCATATTGCTGATTTGCAACCAATGAGCTCTAACCCTGCGAAGAAAGTAAAATCTGCAAGTCAATGAATAGTTTCAAACTGAAGACGAGGTGACTGGTGTTTATAAGACATAAACTAGTAATTTGATTGATGTCGACATTAATTCAGCAGTATCTAGAACACTCTCCGCCTTGACTGAATTCAGGAATTCCACGCCTGTCCTGACTGTGATGGTATGAATCAGGCTTTAAATCGAACTGGTGGAAAGTCTAAGAATGAAAATGCAGAGGATGTTTTGACAGCTATTGAGATGGTGTCTTCATTCAAGTACCAATAGACCCAGTGGTAATACAGCAATGAAAACAGAATGTGATCTTTCTTTCAACTCAATATCTTCTTTTGCTCGAGAGTTTGGTGAAAAGCAGTGTGCGGTCATCAGACAAGCCTCTGATTCTGAAGCCACCTACAAAGTGAAGCATAGACGGACACTTCGTGTGGTAAATGGGCCTCTAGTTCAAAAGGCAACCTATGGTTGAAGCTCTCTACTCCTAAGCTTTTTACATCAGAATTCCAAGAATGAGTATGAATTCCCAAACTACTCCCAAGCATGCATTTGGCACAATCAGGAAACGATTGCTAGAGAAACTGAGATAAGGTTCAGTTCCATGAAGAACGAAACCCTTTATTGCCCCCAATTCAAATCTACCTTAACCAGTTTGTCTGAAATTGAACCATCAAGAGGCGAAAAGGGCCAGAATTCAATCTCTACAGTAATAGTAGCAAGAACTCATACCCAAAGTGCCAAAAATAAAATAAAATTTCAGAGTGCACTACTCTTTGAGATTTCAGTTTCTGGTGACATTGGACATAGGAAGTTTGTTTGTGATATTTTGCCTGACTTAGAGCCTAAAAATGCAGGTTCTCCTGAGATGAAGGCCAATGAGGATTGAAGTGATCTACTGAAACTTTTGATCTTCACGACTGTGAAAGGCGTGACTTGCTGCCTGAAGTTCTCTGACCAACTGAATTCGAGTCACTTGGTCGCCAAATTGCCGAAGAACAATTCTAGTTCAGTTCTTTCCTATTACTGGTTTTCTGGATCACCTCTACCTCATGAATACACCCAATTAGGTGGTGTTACTGAAGTGCTACAAGTTTAGCTTGGCTTCCGAGAATTCCAATGAGGGGGATTATGCTACTAAAAAAATTTATCCTTATCTCTTGTCGCTGAAAGTGAACCCATTATAAGTCAAGTTCAAAGCGTTGGCAGCAATTATAAACATCAATCTAATTATTTTCTCAACAAAAAATCCACTTCTTCTAGAAGACCAAAAAGCACCAGCTTCTACTCTGTTATGTTAAAATCAGTTTGCGAAATGGGTGGTCACTTTAGCAGCGTCAGCCATGCTAAAAATGCTTCAATGCTCCTGCCCCTTCATTCTGGCCCTGAACTAAAAAAATGATGCAAAAACCCGAATTTCATCGCTTGCTGAACTCCACCAGAGACAGTGCAATGACTTTTGGACTTACAGGCAACCTCTTCTACCTCTGCTTGGTCACCAACAATCGAACCTAGACTCAAGTCAGTTAGGCAGCAAACATTTGGGCTAGAACCTAGATGGAAGGTCCTTGATGCATGTTCAACTCCAAGAAACAAAGTGATCACTCGGATTTTGTCGTTTATTGGATCAAAACAAAATTTATAACCTAATTCACTATTCTATAGCAGTTTGTACCTGATCAAAAAGTGGTTTTAGTACAAACTACTGTAGTATAGTGGTTTTTAGGTGTCGTCTACAAGGATGGATTATTCTCGGTAATTAAGGCTTGAATGAAATGATAAGAAATGATTGTGATAAAGTGAAACTGATTTGAAAATGCATGATAAAATTTCAAAATAACAATGATTTCAAATTGAGAGAAAATGAAGTGTAAATAAAAGAAATTATTAGGTGGTGAAATTCTCGGAGTTAGGATTTTCTGGGAAAGCAATTCCATGGTGAATAGATGTTGAGGATCTAATTTTCATCAAGTTAGATTGAAAACCTAAAATTTTCATCTAAACCGATTTTTTATTTAGCTTTAGATCTAGATCTAATTTCTCTCTCAAATTAGGTAATTTAATCCAAGAGATCAATTCCAATTTATCTTAAATTATCTTCCAATGATTCACACAATGCAACATTCAATCTTATCAAATCTAGTATTAAGAATTTGATGAATCTATCTAGCTTGCATTGTAGAATCATCCAAGACAATTTGAAGAGGAAAAATCCCCAAATTTCAATTAATCAATCAATTGATCAAATTACCTTGCAATTCAGCTCAATTCTCTAATTCACCATAGATCTTGCCTCTAGATCCCTCTCCTCCGAGAAAAAACGAGATTTAACCACTCATGCTTGGAGATTTGATCTCACAAGACATGTTTGGCTACCGAGAAAATGAAGGAAAGTAGAGAATTATATGGAGAGAAGAAATCTGGAAAGTTCCACAATTAGGAAATTGTAAAAAAAAATTTTATGAGTCAATCAAGTTTTTATTTATAGGCCAAGGTCAAGTAGACACTTGACATCATCTAAGAGGTCTTCCAGAGGTTTTTTCATCAAGAAATCTGGAAAATATGCAATTTTGCACGATTGTGCGAAGTGGAAAATCCATCAGCACCATTTTCATCTTCTTGGAGCATTTCGCATGACTATGTAAAAATTTCGCATGGTCATGCGAAATCAATTTTCACTTATCCTCTTTAGCTGCAACCAAAATCCTCCCTCTGGTCCATTTCGCATGTCTATGCAAATTTTTCGCATGTTCCTGGGAAATTGAAAAACATGGTTTTTCAACTTCTTTTTGTCATTTCTCCTATTTCTTTCTCTTGATTCCACTTCAACTACCTCCAAATCAACTCCAAATCCTGATCCAAACCGATTGCATTGCTTCTTTTATTATGCATTTGGATCATCATTAACTTTATTTGTTCTATTCAATTTGATTCATCTCTTTTGTCACCAATTTATCAAAATCATACCTTGAAATGACTCCAAAACTTCATAAAACTTGTTAGTAACTCTTGCAAGGGCAACAACATGTTAATTGAATGTTTTAGACATAATTACTACTCAAAAGATGTGAAACTCATGAGAATTATTATATAAAATATGCTCTTTTTGAGTAGTAATCATTCCCTCCAACCAACACATAGCTAGTGCCTTAGCAATGGTATGACAAAAAGAAAGAAAAACAATGACAAACAAAAGAAATCATAAGTCACATAAGCAAATCATTTGAAAAAAAAAATCTTTGAAATTTCCCAAGCATAAATGGTTGATAAACAAGCACACCCTACTATCCATAGGTTTCAACAAAATCCCAACTTATTCACTATCTCTAATAGAAATAATATCATGGAAATTAAGGTATCAAAAACATATCCATCTTCATTTTCCAAACAAGTCTTGAGTGTAATTAAGCTAGCCCCCGAATATAGTACTCAAAACTAATCCTCCTCCTAACCTAGCTCAAATTATCTCAAACAACAAAAATCACTATCTCATAGGTCAAGAACGCACCTATCTTTATTTATTTATTTTTTTCAAAGGACTTATTGTAGGAGTGCAATGCTAAAGGCTGCTCCAAGTATATGGTCCATGTAGTGGGGATTCATCGATGACTTCCAACCATAAGGCATCGGGCACCAAGTTTATAGGACTATTTAACCAGCCACTAACTCCTTGGACTTTACCTCGGACTCCTCAAATTAGGATCCAATACCTTAGCACCTACAATTGAGTTCATACTCCACCTATCCACCCATGTAACAAGCATTGAGGTCGGTGGCTCCCAACCAAAATGGCTTAGGGCACCAAGCTTCAAAGACCTTTGGGCCATATACCCCTCGGACCTTGCTCAGGTTTCAAGGCAAGCATAACTCAACCTTTTTATTCATCAACTTTTTTTTTTTTTTTTCAATTGGGCACAATGGCCTCTTTTTAGGGTGTCTCAACTCAATTCAAGAGTAATCAATGTTACAAGACAATTAAGTCCAAGTCTTAAGGTTAGACTAGTTTTTCATCTTATATCTGGGGTTTAAAGTGCACAGTATGTGTCAAGACTCAAATAGAAATGACCCTTTGGAAAATGAAGACTTCAAAGTCAAATCAACTTTAATTCACATAACCAATCTTCTAAGATCAAGCAAATAGGATAGTATTCTAAATCAACTTTTTTCAAGTTAGGTTTGTTCATTCATCAATCACAAATGCTATAGTCATCTCAAAAAAATTTCACCAAATAAGTCACAAATGTGATTTATGAAAAAACAAATTCTAGAAAAACTAACAAAACTAACAACATATTTCATTCTCTTCCTTTCTGACCCTCCCCCAACCTAACTTGTACATTGTCCTTAATGTGTAATGAAAACATACAAAGAAAGGAAGAGAAGATACCTAAATCTCTCATGAATTTCAACTTCAATAGCTAAAACAAAAATAAGATCACACATGAGAATTGTTGGATATGAATGACATAAGAGAAGAAAATATGAAAAAAAATCTATTAAAAACCAAAAAACTATATTAGAGACACAATGTATGGAGTAAAATCAAGGTATATATGATGACAATGTCCAAAGAAAACATGATTTCAATGATAAGTCAATGATTCTCATGGAGTTTTTGAAAATTTCACACAAGTGTGCAAACTAGACAAGAAGGTGAAGTGTGTTGCAACTACTTTCTTCTTTTGAAAGAATTTGGCACAATCATGCGAAAATTCGCAAGTACATGCGAATTGGTCAAGAGAGTTCTATCTTATTATAACCTTCAACAGAATTTCGCATGGTCATGCAAAAATTTGCATGCTGATGCGAAATGGTCCAGAGGCATAAAATTTCTACAGCCATCCACATCAGTTTTGCACAGTCATGCGAAATTTTCGCATGATCATGCGAATTGGGACAAAGACTTATTTTTTACATTTTCAAAGCTATGAAAACTCCCCTGTTTTTGGCATGAACTTGCCAATTGGTGATAGGCCATTAAAACTCCTTTTTCCTTGCTTCATGCATTCCATCCATCTGGAAATCCTTCAAAACATAAATCAAAGAATTGAGATGGATTTATTTAATGAAAACTAAAAAAAAAAAATCAAAAAAAAAAAAATCAAAATTCAAAGGAAACTAAAGAAATGGGAAACCATTGAGCTAGCTAGCCATTGACATGGCTAAGGCCATTAACCTTTGCATCAATACTCAATTTGGATATGGCTTGCAAACAATGAATGGACCAACTCCTTGGTACTTAAGCTTTCCCGAAAAAATATGTGGCTTGAAATAGCCTTCTTTGAACTTGTTATTTTGAATAAGTTGGTCATGCCATTCCTTGAGCTTCTTTTTCATGGTCTTTGAATTATTGTGCATACCATGCTTCATGGTTTTCACTTTCTTGAAGTCGAAAGACAACTTCATTAACTTCAAAGGTTGAATTTCTTCATTGATCCTCCAAACTTCAATCCGCTCATTGGAAATTGCTTCACCAAGTTTTGAAAAATTATTTTCAACCTTTTGTTTCACTAGCTCTTTCATAGGTAATTCAATCAAATGAGCCTTCTTAAGTTCCTTCTCCTCTTTGGTACCATGCTTCTTACATGAATGAAAACTGTTTAGCTTAATTGTCATGTTACCAAAGGTAAGTTGCATCACCCCACTTCGACAATTAATCAATGCATTTTCTGTGGCAAGGAAAGGTCGACCAAGTATAATAGGAACATGGTTGAGTCCAATAGTTCCTTGTTCCGTATCAAGCACCACAAAATCAATTGGATAATAGAAATGATCAATTTGGATCAACACATCTTCCATAATTCCTCTTGGAAACTTGACTGATCTATCCGCCAATGAAAGTGTGATGGAAGTAGACTTTAGTTCTCCAAGCCCCAATTGCTTATATACCGAGTAGGGAAGAAGATTCACACTTGCCCCCAAGTCTAAAAGTGCTCTTTTCACAAAAGTGTTGCCAATATTCACCGAGATAGTTGGACATCCCAAATCCTTGTACTTGATTGGAGTCTTGCATTGGATGATTGCACTAACTTGTTCAGTCAAGAAAGCTTTCTTTTTCAAATGCATCACTCTCTTTATGGTACACAAATCCTTAAGAAATTTGGCATAGGCTGGAACTTGTCTAATCATGTCAAGGAGTGGTATACTGACTTTGACTTGCTTGAGAACTTCAAAAATTTCTGGAGTATTATTTACCACTTTCTTGGATTGAAGAGCCATGAGAAAAGGTGGATCTAAGAGCATATCCTTGTTCATTTTAGCTTTACTCTTTTCCTCCTCCTTTTCTCTTTCAAAACTTTCAGCCTTTGTTCTTTTACTATTCTCATCATTTTCATTCTTCTCTCTCTTCTCTTTTGGTTTTGGCATAGGTTGATCAACTTGCTTACCACCTCTTAAGGTAATGGTTGCCTTGACTTCATCCTCCTCAATAGAAATTTCACTTGTCTCTCCAATTTCATGGACTCCACTTGGATTTTGTTGGAGTTGTGAAGAGAATTTTCCTTTTTCTTGCACTGTATGCATGCTTGTGAGTTTAGAAATAGCAAGCTGCATATTATCAATCTTTTGTGTGAGATTGGTTTGCAAGCTATCAAATTTCTGATTGAAATATGTCTCCACATGATCTATCCTTTGGTTTACTTGAATATTGATATTCTTTTGATCACCGATAAAATCACCCAAAATTTTACTCAAGTTTACAATAGCTTGCTCAACCAAAGAAACTTGTTATGGAGAGTCTTCCATGAATTATTGGCTTTGTGAGTATTGGCTTGAAGAAAATTGCTCTTGTCCACAATTCCATGACATGTTCGGATAATTCTCAACAAATCTTTCCCCCATAGCTGGTATTGTAGGACAATCACTCACTTCATGTTCTATAGATTGACAACTAGAAATCGCTCCATGTAAATTGGATTATCATATATTGCATTCACCTCATGAAATCCCTTAGCTTCAAGTTCCTCTAGCCTTCTTGTCAAAGCTATCATTTTAGCTTGTAAATCAACATCTTCATTCAACGTATACATTCCTCCATTTGAATTCCTTTGAGACTTGAACTTGTGTAAATCCTTTTCATGTGGCTCATCCCATGACCTTGATATTTCAGCCACATAATTCAAAAATTCAAAAGCTTCATCAGGACTTTTGCTCATAAAGTCACCTCCACACATGGTTTCTAGCAATTGCTTCATAGTTGGTGATATGCCCTCATAGAAGTAACTCACCAACATCCATGTGTCAAAACCATGATGAGGACAAGCATTGACTACTTCCATATATCTTTCCCAACAAGCATAGAATTTTTCATTGTCCAATGCCACAAAGTTGGTAATTTGCCTTTTCAAGCCACTTGTGCGATGTATGCGGAAAAATTTCTTTAAGAAGGTTGTTTGTAGTTCCAACCATGACCTTATGCTTTGGGGCCTCAATGAGTTGAACCACAACTTAGCCTTATCCTTCAATGTGAATGGAAAAAGCTTCAATCTCAGAAGCTCAATGGATGTATTTCCCTCATGAAATGTATGACATACTTCTTCAAAATCCTTGATGTGAGTATAAGCATTCTCATTCTCTATTCCATGAAATTGAGGTAGAAGGGGTACCAAGTGAGTTTTTATCACAATAGGCTCATTAGGAAGAACTATACATGATCCCATGCCTATCCTTTGAGGATGCATATATTCTCTCATTGATCTAGACATGTGAGAATTGCCATTGTTTGGTCCTTGTTGAGTTTGTTGATTTTCCCCTTCATTTTCCATTTCCTTAACAATTGGACCACAAACCAAAAATGATTAGCAATATAAGTCCTTTTCAATCTCTCCCTTGAGTTTTATTCTCAATGTAGCATGCAATGGAAGTGCCTACAAAACGAGCCAAGAAAAACCAAACCAAAACAAAAAAGAACAAAAGAGAAAAATAAAAGATGAAAAATGGAATAAAAAAATGGAAAATCGGTAAAGAGAACTTCACCAATCTTGTGATGTGGATCACAAGGGCTAATCCTCACCAAAAAAAATTGCCTCAATCACTTTGTCACAATCCCCGACAACGACACCATTTTTTATCGCTCGGATTTTCTCGTTTATTAGATCAAAACAAAATTTATAACCTAATTCACTATTCTATAGCAGTTTGTACCCGATCAAAAAGTGGTTTTAGTATAAACTACTGTAGTATAGTGGTTTTTAGGTATCGTCCACAAGGATGGATTATTCTCGGTAATTAAGGCTTGAATGAGATGATAAGAAATGATTGTGATAAAGTGAAATTGATTTGAAAATGCATGATAAAATTTCAAAATAACAATGATTTCAAATTGAGAGGAAAATGAAGTGTAAAATAGAAGAAAATTAATAGGAGATGAAATTCTCGTAGTTAAGATTTTCTAGAAAGAAATTTCCATGGTGAATAGATGTTGAGATCTAATTTTCATCAAGTTAGATTGAAAACCTAAATTTTCATCTAAACCGATTTTTGATTTAGCTTTAGGTCTAGATCTAATTTCTCTTCAAATTAGGTAATCTAATCCAAGAGATCAATTCAATTCATATATTCAATTTATCTTAAATTATCTTCCAATGATTCACACAATTCAACTATTCAATCTTATCAAATCTAGTATTAAGAATTTGATGAATCTATCTAGCTTGCATTGTAGTAATCATCCAAGACAATTTGAAGAGAAAAATCCCCAAATTTCAATTAATCAATCAATTGGATCAAATTACCTTTGCAATTCAAGCTCAATTTTCTAATTCACCATAGATCTTGCCTCTAGATCCTCTCTCCTCCGAGAAAAACGAGATTTAGCCACTCATGCTTGGAGATTTGATCTCACAAGACATGTTTGGCTACCGAGAAAATGAAGGAAAGTAGAGAATTATATAAAGAGAAGAAATCTGGAAAGTTCCACAATTAGGAAATTGTAAAAAGTTTTTTTTGAGTCAATCAAGTTTCTATTTATAGGCTAAGGTCAAGTGAACACTTGAAATCATCTAAGAGGTCTTTCGGAGGCTTTTTCATCAAGAAATTTGGAAAATATGCAATTTTGCATGAGCTCCAACAATTTTGCACGATTGTGCGAAGTGGAAAATACATCAGCACCATTTTCGTCTTCCTGGAGCATTTCGCATGACTGTGCGAAATTTTCGCATGGTTATGCAAAATCAGTTTTCACTTGTACTTTTTAGCTACAGCCAAAATCCCCTCTGTGGTCCATTTCGCACGTCTGTGCGAATTTTTTGCATGTTCATGTGAAATTGAATAACATGGTTTTTCAACTTCTTTTTGTCATTTCTCCCATTTCTTTCTCTTGATTCCACTTCAACTACCTCCAAATCAACTCCAAATTCCAGTCCAAACCGATTGCATTTGGATCATCATCAACTTTATTTGTTCTCTTCAATTTGATTCATCTCTTTTGTCACCAATTTATCAAAATCATACCTTGAAATGACTCCAAAACTTCATAAAACTTGTTAGTAACTCTTGCAAGGGCAACAACATGTTAATTGAGTGTTTTAGACATAATTACTACTCAAAAGATGTAAAACTCATGAGAATTATTATATAAAATATACTCTTTTTGAGTAGCAATCACAAAACCTCGAGTCATGCTGTCAAAGGTGAAATGATGAAGAAGATAAGCAAGCTCACTCTCACACTCGTGTAGACTGATTTTGACATTGAGGATATTGGCATGTGTTATGCTGGAAATTGTTCAAAGGCTCTATACGAACGCAAAATGAGGCGTCCGGGCATCGACTGATGATGTCCCTCGTATAATTGGTTAAGACCACTGAAAGTCAATCACCCAAACTTTCAATTCTTTGTTTCACATGCTGAAATTGAAGAGAAAGATGAAGATAGTCAAACTCGATAATTCGAAGTTCCAGAGGTGAAAGTTGAAGCTCGTAATGAGCAGGAAAACACAAAATCTAAGCTACAAAAAAAATCTAAAAGAAAATTGCGAGAAAATGGATGAATTAGATGAACTTCTAGGCAAAGACTTGAAACTCCAGAATGAGTGGCAGCAAGGGAATCAGATCTGAAACTAGATTTTGCTGCTTCACCGTAATCTTTTGTTGATGATTCAAGTTTTGGTTATGAGAAATCAGACCTATCAGTAATCTACAAAAGACTCCTCATGCGTCTACCAGCAATGCAAACTTAGTCATACCCCCTGGTCCCACTCTAGCATGGCCACCTTGCCACACATCATACTCCTCCTAATGTTTCTTATTTTTCTTTTTGTGATCTTATACATCTTAAATCTGGATTTTCAAAATCTTCCGTAAAAAATAACTCTAGTTTTTTTAAATTCCTTAGGAGTTTCTAGGCACAAAATCCATATTCTAACATACTATTTGCTGCCATTCTCTTTCTAGTATGCACTTTCACTATTTTCCTTGACTTTTAACTATTTTCTTGATTTTCTCAATTTCCAATAAGCACGAATAAATTTCATGGTTCCAAACAATGGAATTCACTGGACCAATTCATGCAAATGCAATTAGGGCTTTGGTGGGGGCCCAACATCCATGATATTCTCTTCGATAATGTTTGTTTGATATTTGATTGATTGTGCTTCCTCTTTGTGGCATATATGAGATTGTTTTGAATCATTTATTGGGCTAACTTTGCTTCCCATAGAGGAGTACTAGCTTGCTATCCAGGTACGCTTCTCCACACCTATCCTTGAGAATTCTATGGACACGTATGCTACTGATAACTATATCCATACTTGATGTGATTCTTGGGTGCTTAGGGTATACTTGATTTACTTGCATAAAACACATGTTGTGTGATATATTTCTATACTAACTTTTATGTTTCATGTTAGTGCTTTAGAAGCCATTCAGGTATGCACTTTAACTCTCTCTCATGATCAGACTTTCTTGTTTGACATGATATTTTTTGAAATCACCTAGCCTATCTAGATATCTATGATCAACCAATTAATTGCCACATTTCCCTCAACTTCATCAGTAGAGATCTTTATATGGCTTAGAGGGGTGCTACCTTTTAGAGGTACCTTCCCAATAGATAACCTAATCCTCGGACCTAGACTCGGGTTTTTCAAAGACATGTTTTTCCAAAAACTATGGAGTCATCTTTTAGGGTTTAATTTCTTGTTTTATTTTCCCTTTAAAATAAAATAAAATAAAATAAGTGGCGACTCCAACTTTTCCAAAACTATTTTTTCACAAAATAAAAACGAGTCTCATTGATCGAGTGGGGACGCACGTGAAAAATACGGGTCCACAAATAGGTCAAACCAAATCAAAGCATGAACTATAACACCAAGGATCGATTAAATTAATGATGAAAAAAATCATAAATGGGCCTAAACTAATAGAACAAATTAAACTAAACTAAAACAAGAATTTAAAAAGAGAACTTACCTTCAACCGTGTAAGAGGGGCTGTTGTTAGAACACTCTTAATATTTCCAATCTTATGCTTTATATGCTGTGATTCATGCCCAATTGGTGTCTCAGCTGATTCGTGTCCAGCTGGTGCTCCTTGGATGAGGGAGAGATCAACAAAATTTGTACCTATAACACCATACACTAGGGTAGCAAATAAAAAGCTACTATAGTATAGTGGCTATAGGATCGTTCACTGGGAATGGTTAACAAGCAATCAATGATACGCAATTCCAAGTGATTGGTCTTGTTTTCATTCAAGGTTAGCTTAAAAGTAAAAACACAAACTTTGGGTGAATGGTTAGACTTAAACTAACTAACTTAACAGAAGTTTGGAATAACTTAGGAAGAAAAGCATTCCTTGAAGAATTAGGTTCACTGGGGTGGTTCCTCATGCAAAAGACATAGCTCCGGTCAGATGGTTCCTTTCCTCACGTTAGAGATTCAACATATAGTTAATTCTCTAGCTGGTGTGGTACAGATTCATCCTTCAATTAGATTTCACTTTAATTCTCTCACTGATGCAACTTGCAATGGTTTAAGCCTCTCACTAAGCCTTAAC
Source organism: Vitis amurensis (assembly GCA_037355405.1). Classification (NCBI taxonomy): domain Eukaryota; kingdom Viridiplantae; phylum Streptophyta; class Magnoliopsida; order Vitales; family Vitaceae; genus Vitis; species Vitis amurensis. The sequence continues at coordinate 6,274 of JBAPGN010001508.1, read as the reverse complement.
CATTCAAAGGTTGTTTTTTGGGGGGAAAAAAAATTCCCCGCTTTTTATAAACCTTGGATACCCGTCAAAAGCTCGCAGAGATAACTAATGGATGTTCTCTAGGAGTCCAAAAGCTTATCAGTGTTGGCTATTCTAGAAATCCTACCTGAAGTCATCCTACCAGAGGCTGCAAAGGGTAAACTAGTGCATTTCCATGTTGAAATCAGTTGCTTTACCAAGTGTTGGCCCCAGCGGTGACTCCAAAGGTGTTTTTATTAACTGAAAAACATGAAATTCACTAAAGGATTTCAACTTCCCTCTCATTACGTTAGTTAAAACACAAAGCTTCATTCTTGCACTTTGGAACCTCCCCCGGCTACCTTAGCTCCAAGGAATTAGAGGTTTTAAGTTACTCATTCTCTGGAAAACTCCTCGCAGAGAGTTCCATAACTTAGTATTAAGTAAAAAATAACGAAGTGAGAAGGTATAGGCAATAGAGGAAAATGAACTTGTACTTGCTTACCAAAATTTTAGCAGAAGGAACTCCTCTCTGGACAGGCTCCCGAAGACTATCATATCAACATAATATAAACTAATTATTACAAAGAATATTTAAGGTCCTTTTTCTGACTTAAAAGCTAAGGAATCTTGTAATTGGAGGTTTACAAGGAGTATTTTTGGATTAAGACAACAAAAAATATATGGAAAATATCTCCCAATGTCCGGTAGCAATAATCGGGAAGCTTCTACGGAACCATTTCGCAAAAAGTGGTGTCCGCGGAAGATTGGCGGCGAGAACCGGTTTGGCACATGCGAGGTGTGCTGATAAATATTTGGCAATACACCAAGCTATCTCTGAAGGGTTGCGAGACGCTGAGGGTGTATGTGTCTTTCTCGCACTCCTATAGAGAGAGTATATAAAAGTGCGCGTGGCCATAAAATCTGGGCGCCTATTTGTGTCGCTCTCGGCAGAGGAGAAAGACATCTATTATCGATAGCTGTACAAAAATGCTACGAAATCACTTCGCAACAAAAGGGTGATTTTGCAGCACTTTGCAAAATGCTCCCTTCAGCTCGGAGTGATTGGCTTGCAACGGCTGCAACTTCTTCATTTCAACTCCGAATTGCACACCGTTTGAAGCATTGGATTGTTGACTTCCTGAGATTTGAAATGGTATATAGCATGCATCATTTGGACTTCAGAAAGTGCTCCAAAAGTGGCTGCTACGACTGTCATCAAGAATATGCTCCATGGCTGATTCTCTTTGCTTTTTCTCCTTGCAATCATTTACTCTTGGCAATGATTCTAAGCTTGCCCAAGGTTTCCTCATCAGCTCTCCTCAGTATGACTTTGCTTTGGTGATCAAAAATACTAACAAAAACACCAAAACTTGCACAAAAATGAGTAAAATTGCTTTCAAGGACCCTTAACATGCCAATTGAGTTAAAAGGCCTAAACTACTACTCAAAAGTGGTTAAAAGGATTGATTATAGGCTAATCAAATAGCACTTTTTGAGTAGTAATCACTCCCCCCAACCGACATATTGCTAGTCCCTTAGCAATATAGGAGAGAAAAATGAAAATAAATAGCAAACTAATCTAAAATTTACAACATCATGCTAAAGGAAAATAATTCTCAAGTGGCATGATAATCTAGTTCTCACATGAAGCTTTAAAGAACTACAAACCCAAATCTCAACAAGAGTCATAATACCGTATCGCCGAAACGTCAATCAAGGGAGTGCATTATGCAAACTGAAGTTTTAAAATCACTTCCACTTTCTAAGAATCAAATCTTTAATCTTCCACAAAAATCTATGTGTATTGGTTCCTTAGCTTCCGAGAATAATATGCTACTAATCTCACCCCCCAACCTATCTCTTTTCAATACTTTAGCAATCTGACCAAAATCAATAAGAAAAGAACACACCTTTCTTTTTTTTTTTTTTTTTTCAAGTAGCTTAATGGGTACTTTTCTGAATTGTCCATGTATGGGGGTCCATCGTGACTCCAACCAATTAAGGTTTTAGGGCACAGTTTTAAGATCTTTCACACTAACTCCTCGATTTTTTTCCCGGACTTTTAATGAATGAATTTCCTAAATACCCAAGCATCTACCATATGCTAACTCTACTATTCAACCCTTATAACGAGCCATTGATGTCGGTGACTCCAACGCAATTAAGGCTTAGGGCCCCCGGCTTAAGATTTTCAACCATATCCCTCAGAACCTTGCTCGGGTTTCAAGGCAAGCAAACAACTTTCTTAATTCAAAGGATCATTGGCCTTTTTTGGCAGGGTGTTTCAATTTTATCAAATGAGGTTCAAACTATACCACGTCCGCAAAACTATCCTAAGTCAAGAGGATTAATGCTTTTCATCTATAATCGGATCTAATGTGCACAGTGTGTGAATAGCTTAAGTGGAAGAACTAAATTCAATTTCGAAATAGAAGTTTCAACAATTGAACCACTTTAGTACGCATAATAGCATACTCTACGTCATGTGAAAAAACGATAGTTCAATTTTCTCTTGGTTTTATTTGAAAATTTTTCTCAAAATTTCATGGAGAAAGAAACAAAAGTAAAAGTAAAACTACAATCTATTTAACCAATTATTTGCAATACCAAAAACGATTTAGCATACTTCCTTCCTCATACCCCCCAACCGCAACTTGAGCATTGTCCTCAATGTGATTGAAGTGACTATAATAAAAGGAGGAAGTGTACTCCGCTGATATCAAATTCGAATATTGATTGGGGAAAACCACATGTTTCAAAAAGAATAGAATATGTGAGAAAAGGAAATAAGAATAACTTCATGCTAACTTTTAACAAGAAATATTCAGCTTGTATTACTTTCTGTTCATTCAAGTACAATGCAAAAAAAAACAAGAAACACAAGGAATCTCAAGTATAGTACCAAAATACTGAGATTTCTTTTCAACTATAAAAAAAAACAAAATACATAGAAATATTAGATAGATAGTAGTCTGATGAGTGGTGCTAGGACTAGGCAGAAGGATCTGCCTCTTCTTCTGTAGGTGCATCAGCTGGGGTTTCTGGCTCTGGAGGATGAGGCTCTGATGGCTGAGAGTGTAGCTCTGCTGGAGTAGAAGTGGAGGGCTCTACAGCTTGTGGCAGATGAAATGGTACTTGGAAGCTGCCTAAGTGGCAGCTTGTTGACCTGGTGGCTAACATCTGCTCTTGGCATGCTCTGATGGATGCCATTTCTTGAGCAAGATTGCTCTGAGAAGCTGTAAGAGTCTCCAGTGCATGGCACAACTCTCGATATTCGGATATAGGAATGGCCATCCTCGGCTCAGCTGATGTGGATGGCTGAGATGCAGCTGGGGCAGTTGGTGGAGCATTAGGGATGGCAGGAGTGGCAACTGTGATATCCTCAGGTCTATGCCTTGGAGATGCTCTCCTTGCAGCTGGCTGAGGCTGCCCAGGCTGATCAACTTTGTAGGCCGTCATGTTATTCCATTTATCAAGAGTGAAAGGCTCACGGCAAATTCGCTTTTTCTCCAGCTGAGGCTCAGCAGGGTATCCCATGTGCTCTAGAATTTGGCATAGTAGCCTTGGAAATGCAATCAGCCCTTTGCAGCTTCTTTTTATGAACCTTCTCTTCGAAATAGAGAAGGGCTGCCAGGATCAAATGGTGAGGCCCAAAGAAAAATCCTTTTGATATCTTGTAAAGAGCTTCCAGGAGGACTCCCCTTCTTTGGGTCCAATGCTGCAATGAATAGATATTATGCCTCAAAAAGGCATCAATCAAGACATACTGAGGAAGCTCCCCCTCAGGCAAGATGTGATCGATTTGCAGCTCCTCTGGAAAGGGCACGCACCATCTCTAGCTCAGTAGGATTTGCCCAAGCTCTAAAATTATCGAATTGGGTTGGCTCAAAAGGAATTTGCAGGGCTTCAGCAATCTGGCGTGCTCCCAAGATGCCATGTCTCCCATCAATAGTAAAATGAATCAAAGTTGGATTTCTGACCTCTTTGCTTGTCATGGATTGGTAGAAATCTGTGGCTATCCGGGGGTAGAAAAAATCTCTTGGAGCTAGCAGATGCTCCATATGGTACCTCCTCAGCAGCTGGAAGGATTGGGCAAGCTCTGGCCTCACTCTGAATGCTGCTAAATCGAAGCACAACTCGGAATGGAATGCCCGAGATCGACAATCCAAATTCCCCTCTATTGGGGGCTGGGCTAGCATTGGCCTTCTGATCACTTCTTCCGGAGGTATTTCAGATTGAATGTGGGGCTCTGGAAGTGGCGCTTTAGGCTTCTTCGATTTTTCTTTTGGTGCCGGAGATGGTATCGGCGATTGAATTGGCGAGGGAACTGGAGTTGCAACTGGAGAAGGATTTGGTGAGGACACCGGAGATTGAACCGGCGACTGCTCTAGGGATTTCTCAGGGGATTGCTCAGGGGATTTCTCAGGGGATTGCTCAGTCAAATCAATGGGTTCTGAGCTCTCAACCCTTGGCTTCTTTTGTAATGGTCGACCTCCTGACCTGGTGATTACTACCCAAAAAGTGCTATTTTACACCTTTAATGCATTATGTTTTAAGCACTTTTGTGTAGTAGTTCTCCATCTTTAGTCCAATTGGCATGTTAAGGACCTAGCAATGTCTTTTAATCATATTTGTGGCTAGTTTTAATGTTTTGACAGCTTTTTGGATCGTTAAAACAAGTCAAGCAAAGGAGAAAACCAAAGTGAAGCAAAGTGAAGAAAAGCCAAATGTAGCAGCTGCAGTCTTCTTTCGCACTTTTAGAGCACTTCCCGAAGTCCAATTTTTAAATGCTATATACCATTTTAAAGCTCTTGAAGTCAAGAATCCAACGCTTCAAACCGTGCATGATTTGGAGCTGAAACGAGGAAGATATGGCCTTCGGAAGACAACTGCTCCCAGGTGTGCGAGAATTTCGCACACCCCCCTGTAGCTGTGCGAATGGTGTGCGAAGTTCGCACACCTCCTTCAGGTGTGCGAAAATTTCGCACACCCCATGCGTGCTCTGTTTTGCCGACTCCACTTTAGATATTTTCCTATGTAATTTTTGATGTAATTTCCTTTCCTATCCTTGTAACTAACCAATCACAATCTTTTGCTTTTGTAAAGACTATTTAAGGGATGGAAATTACCTCCTGAAAATAATATACGTAGTACGTTTTACACTTAGCATTTTTTGACAGAGCTCTCTCGTTTTCCATTTTCTCTCTACTATTTTCTTTTTCTTGGAAGCCAAACAACCTCTGAGGATGTTTTCTCAGAGGATGAGAGGCTAAACCTTCGGTTTCTTGGAGTAAAGGAAGCTAGGTGAAAAGTCCAGATGAAAAAGTGGAAAGCTCCCGTGCATTAAATTCAGGTAGTTGGAATTCATAAATGGCTTCTAAATCCAAAGTTTTGCTTTAAACCCCTTAGAATCACTTTGAATGACCAATACATGGTAAGCTTCAAGTCTTTATGGATGCTTATTGCTAGATTCATATTAGTCCATTAGTTATCAATTGTACGGAGTCATTGGAAAAGTGATTCAAGTTGAGACCCAAGTGTCTTAAGCCATTAATGGAAACCTTGACTACCAATTTCTATTGACCTATTATGGATTGAATCTTCATTGTCAAACCCATACGGTTCGGGAAATAACTATGGTTAAATCCAATGCGAGGCAGAAAAATCCGGATTTTTCCACTTTCTATTCTGAACTTGGATCTAGAACCCTTAGCTCGGAAGACCTTCTTCTTCCATTTTTTAATTAGTTTTATGTAGTTTGTTTCAAACCACTTTCAAAAACAAATTTTATTTCTTTTTAACTTAAGTTTTGAATTTCAGGAAACAATTAAACCAATTTCTAATTTTGATTATATCATAGTAGAATGGAAAACCCATCCAAGATTCGACCCTAGAGCACTATAACTATTAGTGCTTTGCTACATAGTATAGGTCAATAGGTTTAATGTTTTTGATTAAAAGAACGCTTCGAGGTTACAATGCGAATCAAAATGGCGCCGTTGCGGGGATGGTGCACTTTACAGTGATGCAACCTTTTAGAGGCTACTTGTGATTTCCATCACAGTTTGGTGAATTTCCTTTTTTCACTAACCTTCATTTCCTTTCATTTATTTCTTGTTAAGTTTATTTTCATTTTCTTTCTTAACCTTAACTTTTTTCTAGTTTTTCTTTTGTTTTTGTTGTTTTGTTTAATTTCAGGTAAGTAGTAACTTTGCATGCCCTATTGGATTTTCGGGACCAGAGGGCAGATTAGTAGGATTCAGAATCCTCAGAC
>JBAPGN010001507.1:0-20932 GCA_037355405.1 Vitis amurensis | reverse complement strand
GACCAAGAGGAACTCCTGGTACAATTGAAGAAGAAAGAGCCTTAGTTGAGATATCTATTTTTATAGAAATTGGAAATTCCACATGAGAATCAAAGCTCTCATTATGATTCATGAGAAGGACTAAATTTGCAAATACCTATCCATGAGGGATCGGATTGATTAAGGGAAAAGGCCAAGTCAACAAAGCAATGGGGTAGTAAGTATATGTTTTGAATGAAGACATGAGCAGTAGGCAAAGCTAGCATCTATGGCTTAGAAGGATAAAGAGTTGAATTGAGGAATTGTGCATACGAAGCACGAACACAAGCCATGACCAACTTCCATTTGAGTATATAGACCATCCCAACCTTACAACCCTCAACGCAACCTCAAACCTCAATGAGTACTCTCATTGGAAGCAAGCCATTTTGAAAATAAGCAAAGTCCATGGAAGACTTTTGTAGGTGAGCGAACAAAAGAATCAAGTTCTCTTCATCTTAAGAAAAGATTGAATAATATGGAGAGTTCAATAAAGTAAGAATGGAGGGGGTATTAGTAAATGATCGTATCACTAAGGATATAAAAAAAGAGTTCAAGACTCTCCATTTGAGAAGCTTCCACCAATCTCGACAATAGCAAAGGGGAAAAGGAAGCTTCCTGCCTCAACCCCCACCTATTAACCTTCAAGGAACCAATGCAGAAAAGATCAAGGAAAGTGTTGGAGATCTCGAACACTGTTGGTGGGGGATGCTATGACAACTCTATGACCGAACTGCTTCCATGAAAATCTATAAAGGTTCAAGAATGAATAAAGGGTTACTTGAATCCATTAAAGCATCCACTTCTTCTCTAGGAAGAGAAGAGAAATGAATTCCTTGGAACCAAATGGGAAAGGGATGCCAAATTTTGTTTGGGATCCAGGGGGGAATTCAGCATGAAGTGGGGTGTGTGAGTGAGGATGAGCTAAATAGTTCATCTTCTTTTTGGGGTAACATGCTATCAGCTTCATTTAAATTCTATGTTTTCTTTAAATTTATGCATGTTTTAATTTGAATTTTTAGCTTTAATTTAGTTTAATATGTTTTTTAAGATGAGTTTTGAAGTGTTCATGCAGGTAGGAAAGCTTGAAGAATGAAATTATGGTGAAAACAAGGGAAAATGGTGAAAGCAAGGGAAAACAGGGGAGAAAAAAACCAAGTCTCAGCCATTTTCGCACAACACTTTCTGTTATGCGAATTTTCGCATAACACACCCCTTATGCGAAATTGCTTTTGTACCAATTTTCAAAAATGCATGCTCTCGGTCCCTTCCCAAAATCCCTTATGCGAATTTCACAGGAATGCGAACCTTATGCGAACCATATGCGAATTCGTTTTTGGGACCAAATTTTCAAAACCATGCTCTCTGTCAGGGTACTCACAGGAATGCGAAATTTTCGCATAATCAAGGTGTAATGCGAAATTTTCACTTCCTCTTTAAAGGCCGTGTTCTCATCTTCAAATGCTAAGGTTCTTCATTTCTCTCAACATCTCTTCCGATCAACCAATTTCAGCCTTGTACTTACCAATCCAAAACCTCAAGCTAAGCATTCAAGCCACGTTTTCTTCAAAGAGAACCCATGGCCGCCGGGTAGAGGAGCTCCAATTTTCAAAATTTCTTCATGAAAAAGCTCCAATTTCCAAGCCTATTCACCTTGAAAAATCCTTTTCTTACCTTAGCTAGCATTTCCCACCCTCAAAAGCCAAAAATTTCCACAATTTGAATGAGCTTCAAAACATCAAGTGGGCGTGTGAATAGTGCAAATGCGAAAATTTCGCATTCCACCATGTGAATAGTGCAAATGCGAAATTCGCATTACCTTCCCCCATATGCGAAATTTTCGCATTCCACCTTGTGTTATGCGAAATTCGCATAACACCCCCCCTTGTGCGAATTTTTTGCACCACCCTTCCCTTGTGTGAATTTTTGAGCTTCTTCATCCCTACCCTCCCCAATCCCAACCCTTTGAGCCTTGTCCTCAGCTGCTCAAAGTGGGGCCCACTCATCATTTTTGTAAATATTTAGTATAAATTCCTCTCTCATTCAATTTTTGAATTTTGAAATAGGTGGTTTACCTTCTCAACTCCAAGTCCACATCATATGAGGTACCACTTCCTTCCTCCTTATTTTCGATTCAAACATTGAGGACAATGTTCATCTCGGTTGGGGGGAGAGATGAGGAAGTAAGTATTAGTTTAAATTTTTATCATACTTAGTTAAATTAGCTACTTTTTGTTTAAATTTTAAAATTTTTGCTTTAAACTCCATGGATATTAAGGATTAACTCTCAAAATTAAATGAGAGAAGTCGAGTTTCAACTTGATTACATGAGTCTTAGAGTTTGTATTATGCTCTTCTAAAGTTGATGAATTGTTGAAACTCCCATTGCATGCAAACTTATCTCTTCCACCTTAAGCTATTCGCACACACATACATTAGATTCCAATTATAAGATGTGAAACTATCTCACCCTCTAAGCTTGAGAAATCATAATTTGACACCTTTAACCTCTCTTTAATAGTGTTGGGACACCTCATAAAGACCAATGAGTCTTTGAAAAAATAGAAAAAAAAGAAAAAGAAAAAGAAAAAGAAAAAAAATATAGAATAAACTTCTTTGCTTGCCTTGAAACCTGAGCATGGTCCGAAGGGGTGGCGAAAGCCTTTAAAGCCTGGTGCCCTAAGCCTTTATTGGTTGGGAGTCACCGATCCTCTGCTTGTTACATGGGTGAATTGGTTAAGTTTAGTAAGTGAAAAGAATTGTGAATAAGAGGTGCGTTCCTAGCCTATCAAGAGATGGTTAATTTTGCTAAGCTTAAAGAAAAACTTAGGTTGGGGGGAGATGATAGTTATCCATACTATACTCGGAAGCTAATCACATTAACACTTAGCTTTTAGTGGAAGGATTTGATTTGGATCTTTTGAGAGTGGAAATTCTTTTGATGCTTAAAACTTGCATAATATCCATTCTTTGTACTCTATGATCAAGTGAATGCTTTGAAAACTCTTATTATAGGTTGAGTTTCACATCTTTATTGATCCATGGATGTCCATCATGCCACTCATATCATTTTTTGGAGTGATTTGCATGATTCCTTTTATGTATATTATTATAGTTTACTTAGTTTTTATCTCCTCCATTGCTAAGGGACTAGCAATGAGTCGGTTGGGGGGTGTGATTACTACCAAAAAGTGCTATTTTGTAGACCTAATTATAATGGTTTTAAGCACCTTTGAGTAGTAATCATATTCATTTAACCCAATTAATTCATTAAGGTCCTTAGTAATTGGTTTTAACCATTTTGTGGCAAGTTTACATGTTTTTATCAGCTTATGAATCGATTCAAGCATGCCAAATGATGGAGGAGCTAGTTGGACAAGTTAAAGCAAGGATTTTGGACGTTTACAAGCTTGAATTTCAAGTGGAAACACGAGCACAAGCAAAGAGAAGCAAAGAGGAAAAGCAAGCAAAGTGAAAAGAAGCAATGAGGACAGCATCTGCAGTATTCTTTTCGCACTTTTGGAGCACTTCCCGAAGTCCAATTTTTACATGCTATATACCATTTAAAGCTCTTGAAGTCAAGAATCCAACGCTTCAAACCGTACACGATTTGGAGCTGAAATGAGGAAGATATGGCCTTCGGAAGCCAACTGATCCAGGTTATGCGAAAATTTCGCATTCCACATGGTGTAATGCGAATTTCGCATTCAGTTCGCATTCAGTTCGCATTCAGTTCGCATAACCCATGCGTGTTGCGAATTTTGCTCTGTTCTGCCGACTCCACTTTAGATATTTTCCTTTGTATTTTGTGATGTAATTTCCTTTCTTATCCTTGTAACTAACCAATCATAAGCTTTTGCAATTGTAAAGACTATATAAGGGGTGGAAATCACCTCTTGGAAATATATAACATATATTACGTTTTTACACTGAGGATATATACAGAGCTCTCCCGTTTCTATTTTCTTAGTAGCCAAACAGCCTCTAAGGGCTTTTCCTTAGAGGATGATTGGCTAAAACCTTTAGTTTCTCAAAGTATGGATGTTATGTGATGGCTTGGATGCAATCCCATGGAAATTTCTCACACCCGGAAGGTAAGGTAGACGTTTTTCATTAAAGGTTCATTAATGCAAAGTTTGGTTTTTGTTTCCTTTGGACAACTTCCAATGGCCAATACTTGATAAGCTTTTGGATTTCTATCCATTAGTTATCTCCTACGAGCTATTGGAAGGTGAGGTTTTCAATTCCAAGTTTTGTATTAATCCGTTAGAACCAATTTCAAATGGCCATTGAAAGGTGAGTTTATCACCTAGAATGACTTTGAGTTGCCAATATTTGGTAAGCTTTTTGGCTTTAGACCATTAGTTATCTCTTACGAGCCATTCAAAGGAATTCTAAGGTGAATAACCATTGATGAAATTCACTACCATCTGTTTTGTCATTTTAAAGGATTAAAACTTGATTTGCTAAATCCATATCGGTTCGGGAAGCAAACATCACCATAGTTGCAACCCCAACGCGAGGAGCCTATCCTGAGATTTCCAATTTACATAAGAGCCAGAGCATAGCTATCCTATCTTTGAGAAACTTGTTTTTACATCCTTTCATTTTAGTCTTTAATGTTAGCTTAGATTAGTTTAAATCTTTCTGAAATATTTACATCTTCTTTTAAAGCTAACATCCATAAGAAAATCACTCATTTTCCTAATTTGAATATCACTTGTGTTTGCGAAAACCCTTCCCAGTGAACGATCCTAGAACCACTATGCTATAGTAGCTTGGCTACTTTAGTAATAGTATTCAAGGTATAAATTTTGTTGATACGCCTTTAAAGCTAAGCTACCATGAGTCGCATCAGCTACCCAAAATAGTGGAGTTAGTATTATAGCTTCAACATTGAAAATTGCAAGTGCTAAGGATCAAAATCCAGTGTTTGGTGAGCTTTGTTTTTATGGGATTATTACCGAGATCTGGGACCTTGATTATACCATGTTTAGGATACCGGTTTTCAAGTGTGATTGGGTTGACAATAGGAATGGCACAAAAGTTGATGACCTTGGGTTTACATTAGTTGACTTTAATAAAACTGCTCATAAATAAGATCATTTCATTTTGGCATCCCAAACTAAGCAAGTATTTTATGTGCAAGACCAACATGATCCAAGATGGTCAGTTGTTTTGTCAACTCCTCAAAATGATTTCTTGGATCGGGAGAGAGGTGATGACCTTGTGGACAATTTTATTGAACACCATTCCTTTATAGGGGCATTGCCACAAGTTGAAGCGTTTGATGCAATGGATGACTCAGATGCAATATGTATGTGAGGTGACTGTGAGGGGATTTGGATTGAAAACAAATCCTCTATGTAGCTGAATCGTAAATTTTTGATAATGATGTACGAATAAAGTATGTGGAATGGGTTGCAGATCCCACAAAACAGGTAACTTTTATTCTTTATGTTCTTTTTTTTTTTCTACAGAACATTGAGTTGATTTATTTTGAAACAAAATTATCCTTGATTCGACTCGTGGTAGCTTAGCTTTAAAGGCGTATCAACAAAATTTATACCTTAAATACTATTACTAAAGTAGTCAAGCTACTATAGCATAGTGGTTCTAGGATCGTTCACTGGGATGGGTTTTCACTTCACAAATGATATTAATTCATAGATGAATTGGTGCTTTTTCATTTCAAGGTTAGCTTTAAAAGAAGACATAAAGATGTAAATGTTTTAGAAAGATTTAAACTAATCTAAGCTAACATTAAAGATTAAAATGAAAGGGTGTAAAAACAAGTTTCTCAAAGATAGGATAGCTATGCTCTGGCTCTTATGCAAATTGGAAATCTCAGGATAGGCTCCTCGCGTTGGGGTTGCAACTATGGTGATGCTTGCTTCCCGAACCGGTATGGATTTAGCAAATCAAGTTTTAATCCTTTAAAATGGCAAAATAGATGGTAGTGAATTTCATCAATGGTTATTCACCTTAGACTTCCTTTGAATGGCTCGTAAGAGATAACTAGTAGTCTAAAGCTAAAAGCTTACCAAATATTGGCAACTCAAAGTCATTCCAGGTGATAAACTCACCTTTCAATGGCCATTGAAATCGGTTCTAACGGATTAATGCAAAACTTGGAATTGAAAACCTCACCTTCCAATAGCTCGTAGGAGATAACTAATGGATAGAAATCCAAAAGCTTATCAAGTATTGGCCGTTGGAAGTTGTCAAAAGGAAATAAAAACCAAACTTTGCATTAATGAACCATTAATGAAAAACGACTACCTTACCTTCCGGGTGCGAGAAATTTCCATGGGATTGCATCCAAGCCATCACATAACATCCATACTTTGAGAAACTAAAAGTTTTAGCCAATCATCCTCTGAGGAAAAGCCCTCAGAGGCTGTTTGGCTACTAAGAAAATAGAAACGGGGAAGAACAGGAGAAGAGAAAAACAGAGCAAGGCTCTGTATATTCTATATCTATATATCAATCGATGTCCACGTATATTTTACAATGGATGCACGAGAATACATATAGAGAAGTTTTTCCAACCTTCCTAGCTAAGAAATCTTATGATTCGTGGGATTACAAGGAGAAGAATGGAAATTTATACAAAAATATCTAAAATAAAATATCTCGCGTGGAGTCGGCAAAAACAGAGGAAAATTCGCACCATGCAAGGGGGTGTGCGAATTTCGAAGGTGTTGTGCGAACATTTCGCACACCCCTGGAGCAGTTGTCTTCCGAAGGCCATATCTTCCTCATTTCAGCTCCAAATCGTACACGGTTTGAAGCGTTGGATTCTTGACTTCCTGAGCTTGAAATGGTATATAGCATGTAGAAAATGGACTTCGGGAAGTGCTCCAAAAGTGCGAAAGAAAACTGCAGATGCTGTCCTCTGTTTTCCTCTTTGCTTCCCTTTGCTTCTCTTTGCTTCTCTCCTTTTGTTGGCTTGCTTTGGTGTAGCTAAAAGCTTGCTTTAACTTGTCCAAGAAGCTCCTCCATCATTTGGCATGCTTGAATTGATTCATAAGCTGATATAAACATGTAAACTTGCCACAAAATGGTTAAAACCAATTACTAAGGACCTTAATGAATTAATTGGGTTAAATGAATATGATTACTACACAAAGGTGCTTAAAACCATTATAATTAGGTCTACAAAATAGCACTTTTTGGTAGTAATCACACCCCCCAACCGACTCATTGCTAGTCATTTAGCAATGGAGGAGATAAAAACTAAGTAAACTATAATAATATACATAATAGGGATCATGCAAAGCACTCCAAAAAATGATATGAGTGGCATGATTGGATCAAACTCTCACATGGCAAGTCAAGGATATAAAACTCAATCATCAATAAGAGTCATCAAATAACTTACCTATCACAACATGCAAAGAGCGGGCATTATGCAAATTTGAGTATCAAAATAATTTCCACTCCCAAAGGACCAACACTTAATCTTCCACAAAAATCTATGTGTTATTTATTAGTTTCCGAATATAGTATGTCAAACTAATCTCTCCCCTCAACTTAGTTCTTTTCAAAGCTTAGCAAACTAATCAACCTCCAATAGGCTAAGAACGCACCTCTTTTCTTTCACAATTTTTTCTTGTAGGAGTGCAAAGCTTAAAGGCATTCTTTTCTAAATTGTCCATGTAACGGGGGTCCATCGATGACTCCCAACCAATCAAGGCTTAGGGCATCAAGCTTTAAGGATTTTTCAACCACTAACTCCTCGGATTTCACCCCGGACTTTTGAGAATGAATTTTTAAATACCCAAGCACCTACAGTATGTTAAACTCCACCTATTCACCCATGTAACGAGCATTGAGGTCGGTGACTCCCAACCAATGAAGGCTTAGGGCACCAGGTTTTAAAGATTTTCACCATATACCCTCGGACCTTGCTCGGTTTCAAGGCAAGCAAACATTTTTCTTTCTTTCTTTATTTTCTTCAAAGACTCATTGGCCTTTTACAAGGTGTCTCACCACTATTAAAATGAGGTCAAAGGTACCAAGTCTAAAATTTTCCTAAGTCAAGAGGGAAATAGTTCTTCATCTTATAATCGGAACCTATTGTGTTTAGTGTGTGGATAGCTTAAAGTGGAAGAACTAAGCTTGAATTCAATAGAAGTTTCAACAATTCATCAACTTTAGTAAGCATAATACAAACTCTAAGACTATGGCAATAAGATAAGAATTTAATTTTTCCCATTTACTTTTGAGAATTTTTCCTTAATAACCATGGAGAGTAGAATAAAAAACTTAAAAAAAATTTAAAATTAATAAAAAAGCAACTAAATTACCAAAATAACTTAGCATTAATAACAATACTTCCTTCCTCAACTCTCCCCCCAACCAAGCTGAACATTGTCCTCAATGTGACAAAAGCGATTGAAAAATAGGGAGGAAGTGGTACTTCCTGAGTGACATGGAGTCTGAGTCATGTAGGAGAAACCACATGTTTCAAAGAAAACATAAGAGTTAGTGAGTAGAGGAAATAGAAAAATGCCAAGTTTAAACAAAAATGATGTCTATATATGATGTATCATCAGTAATACATCCAATCCCAGAATATAAGACATCAAAACATGGAATTATGTATACTAATATAATAAGTAAATACAAAAAATAAAGAGATGATCAAGTAATAGAAGGGTCCTGTGGAGCTGATGCATTTGTGGTGGCCTTCTGAGTGGGTTGGATCAGGACTTTGACCTCTATTCTGGTATTCTCCTTGGATGGCATAGTCTCCTCAACTGGAGCTCTCAGCTGGAGCTATGGGCTGTGATGGTTTTAGGAGGTAAGAAATGGAATGAGAGACTTCATGTGTGATCTCAGTGAGAGGGCTCTCTTCTTTAGATGCATGGTTGTGAGGCTCTGTTGGCATTTTTGAAATTTTCCTTGGCTTTGCAAAGTGTTTTTGCATATCATTTTGTAGCTTGGAGGCCATGTCTTGCAGCCAGAGGGAAAAGAAAAACATTTTTGCAGCCCATGGAAAAAGAGAAACATTTTAGCAGCCCATCTTGAAGCTTGGAAATCATTTTTGTAGCCATTTTGAAGTTTGGAAAATCATTTTGTAATCAAAATGGGAATTTCACAGCCCATTCTTGAAGCTTGGAGGCCATTTCCGCACTTAAAAAATAATTTCGCACTTTGGATTTCAAGGTGCGAATTTTTCACACCTTGGAAAGGATTTTTCGCACTTTGGATTTCAAGGTGCGAAATTCCCGCTTAGCTTTGTGTAGTCTGTCTTCAAACGGCTATAACTTCTTCGTTTCAAATCCAAATCATGCACCGTTTGAAGCACTGGATTCCTGACTTCCCAAGATTCAAAATGATATATGGTATGCATAATTTGAGCTCCAAGAAGTATTCCAAAAACGTATCCAATAGTAGCGAAATGGGGTGCGGCTGCAACATTTCCATTCAGCTTTGCACAGTCGTCTTCAAACGGCCATAACTTCTTCATTTCAAATCCAAATCACTCACCGTTTGAAGCACTGGATTCCTGACTTCCCAAGCTTCGAAACGAGATATCATATGAATAATTTGAGCTCCAGAAAGTGCTTCAAAAATGTGTCCAACAGTAGCGAAATTTTCGCACTCGAATTCGCACGTTGGAATGAATTTCGCACCTTGAATTGAGGTGTGCGAAATTTCCATACTTTGGACTGAGGAATTCGCACCTTGATTCGCACTGTGCGAAAAGTGGCTTGAGGTGTGCGAAATGGCACTCGTGTGCCAGGAGATGGTTTCGCACGGTGCGAAAATTTTCGCACCTTGGATTGAGGTGTGCGAAATTCCCGCTCAGCTCAGTGCAGTTTTCTTGCAATGACCATAACTTTTTCGTTTCAACTCCGATTTGGACACCGTTTGAAGCGTTGGACTCCTGACTTCCCGAGCTTTGAAACGGTATATAGTACGTATGAAATGAACTTTGGGAAGTGATCGAAATGTGTCCAACAGTTTCCAAAATGGGGTGGTACGAATTGCTCTGTTTTCCTCTGTTTTTGGCTTCCCCTGTGTTGATCATAAAAAAAAAACAAGTTAAATCAAACCAAAATAATTTAAATGAAGCTGATAGCATGTACCCCAAAAAGAAGATGAACTATTTAGATCATCCTCACTCACACACCTACTTCATGCTGAATTTCCCCTGGATCCCAAACAAAATTGGCATCCTTCCCATTTGGTCCAAGGGAATTCGTTTCTCTTCTCTTCCCTGGAGAAGTGGATGCTTTAAAGGATTCAGGTAACCCTTTATCATCTTGAACCTTATGATTTTCAATGGAAGGTTGGTCCATAGAGTTGTCATAGCAATCCCCCACCACAGTGTCGATCATCAACACTTTCCTTGATCTTTTTGCATTGGTTCCTTGAAGGTTATGGTGGGGTTGAGGAGGAAGCTTCCTTTTCCCCCTTGCTATGTCGAGATTGGTGAGCTTCTCAATGGAGTCTTGAACTTTTTCTATCCTTAGTGATAGATCATTGTAAACCTCCTCCATTCTCACATTTATTGAACTCTCCATATTATCAATCTTTTCATTAAGATGAGAGTTGATCTTTTGTTGCTCACCTACAAAGTCCTCCATGACTTTGCTTATCTTTAAAATGGCTTGCTCCAATGAAGATGTACTCATTGATGGTTGAGGTTGAGGTTGAGGTTGGGTTGTAAGGTTGGGATAGTTATTCCAACTTGAGGTGTAGGAGCTTTGGTAACCGTACATGTCTCTCATAGTCGGAATGGTAGGGAACTCCCCTACCGTATGCTCATATGAATCATCTCCATTCAAAGCATACTTACTACCCCATTGACTTTGTTGAACTTGCCTTTTCCCCAATTAAATCCGATCCCTCATGGATAGGTATGCAAATTTATCCTTCTCATGATCATAATGAGAGCTTTGATCTTCATGTGGAATTTCCATTTCTATAAAAAATGATTTTCAACTAAGGCTCTTTTCTTCAACTTGTACCAGGGTTCCCTTTTGGTCTCGAATCCAACAAGGAATGCACAAATTGAGCTGGAACAAAACAAATAAACAAAACAAAGAAAAAGAAGAAAAAACAGAGCATGCGGAAGGAAAAACAGAGTATGAAAAATAAACTAAAAATGAAAGTTACAAGCTTGAAGAAACTTATCTAAACTAAGTTAAAAATGTTCTAAAACTAAAATAAAAAGTTAGTAAATGAAAAATGAGATAGAATTCACCTTACTCATGAGAAGTCTCACAAGTTACCTCCGGCTGATTTATTCACAGTGAAGTAGCACCTTCCCCGGCAACGGCGCCATTTGATTCGACTCGTGGTAGCTTAGCTTTAAAGGCGTATCAACAAAATTTATACCTTAAATACTATTACTAAAGTAGTCAAGCTACTATAGCATAGTGGTTCTAGGATCGTTCACTGGGATGGGTTTTCACTTCACAAATGATATTAATTCATAGATGAATTGGTGCTTTTTCATTTCAAGGTTAGCTTTAAAAGAAGACATAAAGATGTAAATGTTTTAGAAAGATTTAAACTAATCTAAGCTAACATTAAAGATTAAAATGAAAGGGTGTAAAAACAAGTTTCTCAAAGATAGGATAGCTATGCTCTGGCTCTTATGCAAATTGGAAATCTCAGGATAGGCTCCTCGCGTTGGGGTTGCAACTATGGTGATGCTTGCTTCCCGAACCGGTATGGATTTAGCAAATCAAGTTTTAATCCTTTAAAATGGCAAAACAGATGGTAGTGAATTTCATCAATGGTTATTCACCTTAGACTTCCTTTGAATGGCTCGTAAGAGATAACTAGTAGTCTAAAGCTAAAAGCTTACCAAATATTGGCAACTCAAAGTCATTCCAGGTGATAAACTCACCTTTCAATGGCCATTGAAATCGGTTCTAACGGATTAATGCAAAACTTGGAATTGAAAACCTCACCTTCCAATAGCTCGTAGGAGATAACTAATGGATAGAAATCCAAAAGCTTATCAAGTATTGGCCGTTGGAAGTTGTCAAAAGGAAATAAAAACCAAACTTTGCATTAATGAACCATTAATGAAAAAACGACTACCTTACCTTCCGGGTGCGAGAAATTTCCATGGGATTGCATCCAAGCCATCACATAACATCCATACTTTGAGAAACTAAAAGTTTTAGCCAATCATCCTCTGAGGAAAAGCCCTCAGAGGCTGTTTGGCTACTAAGAAAATAGAAACGGGGAAGAACAGGAGAAGAGAAAAACAGAGCAAGGCTCTGTATATTCTATATCTATATATCAATCGATGTCCACGTATATTTTACAATGGATGCACGAGAATACATATAGAGAAGTTTTTCCAACCTTCCTAGCTAAGAAATCTTATGATTCGTGGATTACAAGGAGAAGAATGGAAATTTATACAAAAATATCTAAAATAAAATATCTCGCGTGGAGTCGGCAAAAACAGAGGAAAATTCGCACCATGCAAGGGGGTGTGCGAATTTCGAAGGTGTTGTGCGAACATTTCGCACACCCCTGGAGCAGTTGTCTTCCGAAGGCCATATCTTCCTCATTTCAGCTCCAAATCGTACACGGTTTGAAGCGTTGGATTCTTGACTTCCTGAGCTTTGAAATGGTATATAGCATGTAGAAAATGGCTTCGGAAGTGCTCCAAAAAAGTTAGCGAAAGAAACTGCAGAATGCTGTCCTCTGTTTTCCCTCTTTGCTTCCCTTCCTTCTTCTTTGCTTCTCTCCTTTTGTGGCTTGCTTGGTGTAGCTAAAAGCTTGCTTTAAACATTGTCCAAGAAAGCTCCTCCAGTCATATTGGCATGCTTGAAATTGATCATAAGCTGATATAACATGTAAACTTGCCAACAAAAATGTAAAACCAATTACTAAGGACCTTAAATGATATTAATGGTTAAATGAATAGAATTAACTACACAAAGGTGCTAAACATTATAATTAGGTCTACAAAAATAGCAACTTTTTTGGTAGTAATCAATCCTGAGAAAATTTTTAAACATATTCAATAGTGAATGTTTTGGATATTTTAAAACTAAATCAAGATGAGTGTTGCTAAAGTTCCTCTCTCTAAGGCCCACTAAACAAATTCTTGCAGTGTTATCACCATGGTATTAAATTTTTATAATAAACTTTGTTATGAATATTAATGTTGATTTAAGAGAGAATGTAAGAATTAGTAAACTCTTTTATGGTATTTGTTGTTTTGATGACTTAACATCATTTTAACTCTTACTAAAGGTATAACATTAAGTAAAAGCAAGGCATGTAGGTGATGACTACTAATGTATACTTTGTAGGTAGTGTGTGGTGAAATACAAAAAATAAAGGGTATATGGTCTTGTTGAAACCTGTAAAAACTAAATTTAGAAATTTTTTTTTATTTTTTTAATTTTTTTTTATAAATGAGTATGCATTTTGTGTTGTCCCAAACTTAATCCACAAATCAAAGTATCCAAAAACCTTCAACAATTCATGTGGAACCCAAATGAACCTGATACAAACCACGTGCCTTCTTATGTTGAATTATGTTGATAGGAAATCCCAATGGTAGAAATAACAGCCTTCTTATATATAGGCCCTTGAGTTGTCTAAGGTTGAAAAATGTTAATTTGGATTATATTTTTTATTAGTGGCATGTTATACATTGGTAAGTATTTCATTGTGCAATGAAATAAGGGAGCTTTGTCTGAAAAATTTTCGTTTTACAACCTTCTATGAGAAGGTTATATCTAATTTTGATTTTAAACTAATCTTGAGCAGTTATTGTTTTTGCTAACTATTTTTTTTTTACAAGAATGGATCAGAGGAAGAGAAAGACCCATAAAAAAAGAAGCCACAGAGGAAGCATGGATTTTAATGCTTATAAGAAAATAGAAGCAAAAGGATCAAAAGTTTCAATTAAGAGTACAAATCTTAGAATGGCATTTTTATAGGCAGACATCAGCCTGGTTCATGCTAACAAGCACTAGGCATAATAGCACGCACTAGTGGGGCCAATAACATATAAAACTGGCATTCGTTGTACCTAAAGAGTTTGAAAGATTAAGTTATGGACCGCATTGTAAGGTAACCCTTTTTAACTACAATCAGCTTTAATGCAAAAACCATCTATCATTCCTAAATCATGGAAGTGCTAAATAAGTATGATATTAATGTGTAGGCTTCTTTTTCAATATAATAAAAAAAAGTAGGAGGAATGTATGCTAAATACAATTGGAAAGTTGCTTTCGTCATTTAAGGGAGCAGCTAACTGGTGAAGTATAATTCTTCTTTCAAAAGACCACCCAAAGCTCCTCAAAGACCACCAATTAATATATCTTTTATGGATGAAGAAATGGGACAATGTTTGCAAAGATAGATTGTCTGAAGAACTTTAAGGTAAATTACCAACTCTTTGCATACTCTTATTTACATTCATTAATTATACATTTTAAATTTATATGGACTATCGAGAAGTGCAGAAAAGAAAGAAAAAAAAACATCATTTATAATCACCATCTAAGTAGGAAAGGATTTATAACTGGTCTTGAGGAAGAGATGGTACGCTTAACCTAATTATAGTTTCCTGATCTTTTTTATAACATAATACATACTAGGTTATATGCTCTTTACATTATATATTGTCCACTTTTTTAAAAGATGGTGCAAAGTGGGTTTAACATGAAACAATGATCGAAGCAATTGTGGAAGAAAGAAGGAAAAAAAAGGATGGCACCTTTGATGAAGTGCCATAACCAGTGATTGAGAAAATATAGTTAGACATTTTCAAACCAATAATTTTAATTTAATTTTAAAGCTTATTATATAACAAATTTGTAATTGAACTTTATAATAAAAGCCCATTTGTTTTAAGGACAAGCCTTAATTGAATAGAGTCTGAAGAGAATAGTAGAAAGTGTGCAATTGGGAGTAATGTAACTTGTAAGAAGCATTGAGCACTTCTCCTAAGTAAATACAGTGGTAGAGTAGGTGGCTAAAGGGAAGCATCACACACCTCGTCAGTATTTTAATATTGCTGCAGATCGTGCTATTAGGGATTTTATAGTAACATCTCAAGAAGAACAGAGAAGATTTCAGGCAGAAGTGCTAGCAAAACTCTCTCAAGTAAGGCAGTTGTTCACTCCCAATATACAGATGTTAATAGTTGAACATGAAAACAAAAAAGCAGCTCCTCCTGACCAAAAGTAGTAGAGAAGCCAATCCGTTAGAGTTTGATGATGCAACCCCACCAGTGCCAAATAAGAACCCAAAGCAAAGGTATTAATCTAATTTAAAGTTAAGTGGTGAATAGAGTTTTGGTCCAGATAGGAAGCATAATTTAGTAGAATTTTGTTGTTTGAATTGAATTAGACTTTTGGTGGTAGCATATATGGTCTTTTTTTTATGTGTTTGCAAATATAGAGAAAATCAGAGCAGTCCCCTCAAAATATTTATTTTAACATTTCTGCTTTCACAAAAAAAGAATAATATAATTATGTTGCTTAATAATTGGATCCTAGTGGGTTATTTTATTGTCATATATTACGAAACTTTTAATAATTTGATATATTATTTGGGATTTATTATGCATTACTAGCAGATTTTATTTTAAAGAAATATCTATTTTTATATATAAACTCACATAATTAATTGGCATGTATCATTTCAAAAATTTTTTCCAATGTCTATTGTCACTTACTTCATATTTAATAATTTTTGCATCTACCTTTTAGATGGTTTTTATCTCTTCTAGTGTTAGATTTGAAGATGAAGAGTGAAGGGTATGAAATAGGGAAAAATGGGCTCAATATCTAAATAATAAACTTGATTTTATAGTTAGAAATATGTGAGCGTGGCTATGGGACAAGGAAAATAAGTGGGTGGCGGAACATAATTATACTTGAATGTGGTCCTCAACTAATCTAATAGATGTTTGGTTGAGTTGTTCCTTATGATAGCAAGGTGCATCCACTGTTCCATTCTATTTCGCTTTTCTTTTTGTTGGTGTATTCATATACATCTTCTATAGGATGGGGTTGCGCGATTAAATGATACCATTAAAGTATACTTGTGGACTCAGCGTTACAAATTTGGTCAGTCACAATTTCAATGATAGCTCTTAACTATCTGTTGAGAGTGAAAATGATTATGAGGGGTTAATATGGGATATTTAATTACCAGCTTTATTAATAAACCCCATAGTAATTCAATTAACTACTTAATTTGATTGTACCATGGTTCTAATATACCAGGCAATCTAAGAAAGGAAAGAAACAAACAGTAAATAAAAATTGAAGTAAATCCAAAAGTGAAAAATCAAAGAATATCAAATTTGAAAGCATGTTGGCCTTATGCTTGCAACCTCGAGAGCACAACCTATAGACTTCCCAAATGATGTTTTTGGTGAGAGTTTCAAGACCTTCCTAATGAAAGAAGATATGGATTATATCAATCGAACAGAAGTATCATCCAAATTGTATCTTATACTACATCGTGGTGAGGATTTTAAATTTTGAAATGATCTTCATACACCTTTTGGAGGTAAAAAAAATTTATTTACTAATGACCTATATGATTGTTGATAACTTGTATGTAGGTTTAACTAGCACTTGCATAGAAAGTTAATGATGCAAAGCAAGTTGAAGCAATATGTTTTTGTAATCCAGTATTGGTTTCGAAAGCTGGAATGGGAGAAGGAAGCAAAGCAAAACAAGTCAAGAGTTATTGCAGATCGACTAAGGAATACAAAGCATGCTGAATATATGTTTATTCCATACAATCCAGAGTAACCTTTTACCCCAAATGTCAATATGGTGTATGTAAGTTAGTTTGTGATGTATTAGAGTAGGATAATAAGTAACACATCTGTTTTTTTTTTTCCTTTTTATTAGTTTCCATGGGTCTTAAGTGGCACTAGAGATGAAAGAGAATGACGCATATTACCTTGATCCAAGCTTCTCAACCATGTATGGATCTAAGGAGATAGTTAACATGTAAGTGTGAATCTATCAATATTAATACAGGCATAGGGTTGAAGAACAATTATATTTTTTATAGGCAATAGAATCACCCACAAAAACAAAAAAACATCAAGAGGGAGCCCAACTTGGGTCAAAGGGTTGAAGTCTTATTTACATTAGATAAAATATTTGTTTAACCACTTACTTTGTTAACAAAATTATGAATGGATGGTTATTAATATGACATTGCTAGATATAAAGATAGTAAGAATATCATCTATTGTTGTTTGTAAATTGTTGATACTATTGATCAATAGTGCCCAAGACAACTGGGTAGTGTGGAATATGGGATATACGTGATGAGATACATGAAGGAAAATCATTTCTAATCCAACAACTAACAACAAAGGTTTGTACTCAATCAAATTCATTGGTTGGCATTTAACTATGGCATTTGATGGTCAATGAAACTGTAATGAATGTTTATGTATACTCCAATTCATTTGATGGAAGAAAATCATTCATTGAAATGAGATTAATGAAGTTCCCGCTCAGATTGGATTAGCTAATCACTCAAATTAATCAATTACTCATGCTGAAGGTAACCCCTTGTGACCTATAGTCTAAATATAACTTCCCCTATTATTTAAAGTATCTATTGAATATTTTGTGAATGTTATTTCCTAATATAAAATTTATTCTTAGATCATATATTTTTTAAATATCTTGTACTCCTAGTTGGGCAGTGTTTTCAAAATGTGATCAATCCTAATGGTTTGCTCTATTTGGAATTGATGGTGTCATTGGCAAATTGATGATGAAAGCTTAAGTAGACATGGTGGGTGGTCAACAAGACCTTTTCATCAATTTCCTCTTCCACATTCTGTTAGTTGGAGTTATTGAAACTCAAAGTAATTGCACTGGTCAAATATTCCTTGCATTTTGAAGCTCATTGTTAGTGAAGTCTTAGCCTTATACATGTGTGTGTATGTTATTAGGAATATGTCTATCCTTCTACTAAAGCTTTTTTGGTATTTGGATCAACTTGCTTTATAAATTTCTTCAATCTAATACTTTGTAAGGCCTCCTACTAAACTAATGCATGGGCTTAAGAGTCTATAATAATCATGAACTTCTATTTTCTTGACATAAAAATGAATAAAATAAAAATAAATAGGAGTTAATTAGACTTCTTACAAAATTAGCCTATGGGATAAATAACACTTTTTCTCCCTAAATGAGGTCTCTAGAGCTTCCTTGTCTAAGTAGGATATCAACTGGAATCTAGTCCCTTGAAATTGGAATACATTTGTAGGAAAGGAACTAGTCATTTTGAACATAATAGTGAA
The DNA here is from genome assembly GCA_037355405.1 of Vitis amurensis. Taxonomy (NCBI): domain Eukaryota; kingdom Viridiplantae; phylum Streptophyta; class Magnoliopsida; order Vitales; family Vitaceae; genus Vitis; species Vitis amurensis. Next base: position 2,622 of record JBAPGN010001507.1, on the reverse strand, counting down.
CAAGGTCATCTTACTTTTAAACCTATTAATGACTTTTAAAAAAAGAACATTTGTCCTATAATTTTTTTGTTTGTTGTCTTTGTGTTTATTTTTATTCTTTTAAATCAATAAAAGTGTTGGCCATGTATAATTCTTCATGGATTCATTACATGTCACATTGAAATTAATTTAATATAATGTTATATTGCTTGAAATAATTCTCTCAGTTAGAATTCCTACTTATTGTATCTCAATTTATGTAATGCCTTTGGCTACCAATTTTCCTCCGAAATAATAAGTAGATTTGAATATAATATGTTAACAAATCTTTAAGAATCTAATTGTTTGCTAAATTGTTTTATTAGTATTATGCTTCAAGTGTACAAAGAATGCATGTGTCATTGATTCGTGCCCCAATGGTGTCTAGCTGAATTCGAGTCCGCTGTGCTCCTTGATTGAGGGAGTAATCAACAAAATTTTAATAACCTATTACACATATACTAGGGTAGCAAAGAAAAGCTACTATAACATAGTGGCTTCCTATGATCGTTCAACTGGGAAATGGGTTTTCAACTTCACAAATGATATATTAATTCAAAGTTGAATTGGGTGCCTTTTCCCAAATTTCAAGGTTAGCTTTAAAATGAAAACAATAAAGATGTTGGTTTTAAACTAATAAAAAATAGTTAAATGATTTTACTTACAAAGAAATGTGTTTTCTTGAGTCAGATCATAGGCTCAGGATTCCCAACAAAAAGAGAGTTCTCGGTCACTTTTTCTTTCCCGTATTAGAGATTAACAATATAGTTAATTCTCTAACTGTAGTTGACAGAAGCTTCTCATTAATGGGTCAAACACTAAATCTCTCCACTGAGCACCTTGCAATGGTCTCATGCCTCTCACCTAGCACTGCCATTCAAGGCGATCTTTAACCTTGGATTACTCGTCAAAAAGCTCGCAAGAGATAAACTAAATGATGTCCCTTGGAGTCCAAAGCTTTACCATAGTGTTGGCTATTCTAGAAAATCCACCTTCAAGTCACCTCCCAAAGGCTGCAAGAGAATAAACTAGTGAATCCTCCATGGACTGGAGATCACTTGCCTTACCAAAGTGTTGCCCAAGTGCACTTCAAGTCCGTTTTAAAGTTAAACTAAAAAAGATAAAAAAAACCCATTAACGGGTCACCTTTCTCTCATTAAAAAAACTAAAACAAAAAAACTTCCAAATTATGCATGTGGAAACTTACCCGGATTTCCTCACTCCAAGAGACGAAAAGCCTAGCCTCTCATCCTCTGAGGAAAAATCCTCAGAGTTTGGTTAACAAGAAAATGAAAATGAAAGAGAAGGAAAAAAAAAAACAGAGCAAGGCTCTGTATATTCTATATATTTATATATCTATATCTATTACAGTGGATGCAAGGGAATATATATAGAAACGTTTTTCCAACCTTTCTAACTAAGAAATCTTATGTGGTGGATTACAAGAGAAGATGAAATTTATACAAAAAAATACTGAAAAAAAATATCTCAAAAGTGTCGGTCAGCAACTATCGGAAGCTTCAGAGAACACCCGGCAACTGTGCAAAAATGGCTGGCGAAATTCTCGCAGCAAAAAGGCCTGATTTCCAGCCGGCAAAATCTTCCTCAGCTTGGAGTGAATCTGCTGTCTAAATGGTTGTCAACTCCTTCATTCAACTCTGAATCGTGTACCGTTAAAGCAATTGGAATTGTTGACTTCCTGAAGCTTCGAAACGACATAATAGCATGCATAAATTGGACTCCATAAAGTCTCAATAAAGTGGCTAACATGATCTGTCCATCAAAAAGAATGCTTCAGGCAGATTTCTCTTGCTTCCCCTCCTTGCATTCCGGATTTGCTTAGGCAAAGGCCTGTCAAAGCTTTGGGTTCTTCATGTTTCTGAAGCTTTCTTTGCTTTGCACATGGATTCCAAATAACTCTCCTCAATGCTCTGATTGCTTTGGTGATCTAAAAAGCTATCGAAATACACCTAAAACTTAAAACACAATTGATTTAGAATTGATTGCAAAGGTCCTTAACATGCCAATTGAGTTAAAAGGTAATAACTACTACTCAAAAGTGTTTAAAAGAGTTAATTATAAGCTATCAAATAGCACTTTTTGAGTAGTAATCAGTCATTCTCTTCAGTACATCACTACCACTCTTGCTTATTCAGACCTGAAAATGATTAGTGACATGAAGAACACCCCGAAGCAGTTCAAAATTTTGCCCAAAGAATTTTGAGGTAACATATTTGGGTTATTATTAGTTTTACAACATGAATTATAACATGAGCTATACAAAATCAATTATTGCATTCAGCCCAAGTTTGATATACTTACAACATATTTTGATTACCGTGGCTACAAGACATCATTCACTCTTGGTTAGAACATGAATGATAACAAGAGTTGGACAAAATTAATTATTGCAATTTAGCCAAGAGAATAAAATTAAAAAAATAATGCGTTGGGAAAGCACCAAATAATAGTTTATTGTTGGTTTCTAAATAAATAAGAAGTTTCAAAAGTCATTTCATAAATTTGGCATAACAAATTATTGGTGGGTTGTTGACTTCTTCCAAATTTGAAAAGGTATTGCAATGAAAGAAATATATATATTGG
>JBAPGN010001506.1:0-20119 GCA_037355405.1 Vitis amurensis | reverse complement strand
CGGGTAGAATTAGAATCCCAATGAAATAATTAGTCACTCTTGAGTTCAAAAATGAGAATTGTTTGGAGAAATCAAGCCCACGTCGCCTTCCTGCCTGTGCATGTTCCTCCCCATATTTAGCATCCTCTGTTTACTTCCCTGAATTAGTGTAATGTACAGCCTTTATTAATAATTGATTTAGGAGTAATTCTAGCAAGGTAGTTTATTCACTTTCCATGTAAGAGTAGTTTATTCACTTCCCATGTAGAGTTTATTCACTTTCCATGTAAGGGAAATTTCGTTCCGGTGATAGTGTACCATTCCGAAATTGTCTCATATCTGTTAGGCTATTTAATTTATGCTTTCATTCATTGTAAAGGAAGGTATCACAGAATAAATTGAGGTGTTCCTCCATAGTTCGTCTTCAAATTCTTCATATTTTAGTCTTCAAATTCTTCATGGTATCAGAGCAGGTTTAATTCTGTCTCATCCTCTTCATATTTAGTCAGTTTTTTTTCTACTCAATTCTATTCTTCTAATTTATGCCTAAATACGGTCCAGCCTTTGGAATGGCTACCAACTCATCATCCTCTACTTCTGATATCATCATCTCATCGTCTTCATCCTCTCATCAGATGGAAACCTCTCATCTTCCAATCACAGCCCATAAACTGAATGGGCAAAATTATTTGCAATGGTCTCAGTCCATATTAATGTTTATACAGGGAAAGGAGAAAGATGACTACATCACCGGAGCTTCGGCGACACCAGAAACCACAGCATCAACCTACAAAAAGTGGATAGCAGAAAATAATATGGTCATGTCCTGGCTAGTCAACTCTATGACCGCTGACATTGGTGAAAATTTTCTGTCATTTGATACTGCCAAAGAAATCTGGGACATTGCAAAAGAAACTTTCTCAGACAAGGAAAACACATCTGAAATCATCCAGATTGAAGGCATCCTCCATGATTTGCGTCAAGGAAACCTTACGATAACTGAATATTTCAATACTCTTACTCGTTTATGGCGTCAACTTGATACGTTTGAGGTTCATAACTGGAATTGTGTTACAGATGGTTTTTTGTATAAAAAGATTGTCGAAGGGAAACGTGTGTTTAAATTTTTGTTAGGTTTGAACAAAAATCTTGATGAAATCAGAGGAAGAATCATGGGAGTAAAACCCCTACCTAGCCTCAGAGAGGCATTCTCTGAAGTCCGTCGCGAAGAAAGTCGGAAAAATCTCATGATGGGATCCCATCAACAACTGAATATCGCAGAAAGCTCGGCTCTTAAGACTCAATTCGCTCCTTTTGACAACCATCAAAAAATTAAAGGAGGTAGACCTTGGTGTGATCATTGCAGAAAGCCGGGACACTCAAGAGAAACTTGCTGGAAGATTCATGGAAAGCCAGTAGATTGGAAGCCACGTCAACCACTTGAGAAAGAAGGACGAGGCAATCATGTGGCTACCGATGAACAATCGCCACAACCTGAAGCTAGCCCTTTTAATAAGGAGCAAATGGAGATGCTTCAGAAACTACTGTCTCCTCTTTTGTCAGTACAGTCACAAACTGGCTCATCTTCCAACCAGGTCATTGGTTCCGGAACCTTGGCTCACAAAGGTAATTTTTTGAGTGCCTTCACTGCTGGTAAGAAACGTAAAAAACCTTGGATAGTGGACTCAAGAGCATCTGATCATATGACGGGAGATGTGACAATTTTTGATACATATAGCTCATGTCCAAATAATTTAACAGTCCGAATAGCAGATGGTTCACTATCAAAGGTTGCCGGAACAGGTTCAATTGTGCTATCAAGGGATCTTACTCTCAACTCTGTTCTCCTTGTTCCTAACTTGGACTGTAATCTATTGTCAATTAGTAAACTCACTAAGGAAAAGAGGTGTATTACTAATTTTTTCCTCCACTCACTGTGAATTTCAGGATTTGGATTCGGGGAAGACGATTGGCAATGCTGAGGAATGCTCTGGACTCTACATCCTTAAGGAGTGCCACGATCCACAAGAACAACCTCAAATGGCAGTTGGTAGTAATTCTTTTCGGTTTCATGTCAAAATAACGATAGTGCAATTAGGTTGTGGCACTATCGCTTAGGTCATCCAAATGTTATGTATCTCAAGCATTTATTTCCTTCATTATTTAATAAAAATCCAAAATCCTTTTGAGTGTGAAATCTGTCAATTATCAAAGCAAGTCCGGTCTCATTTTCCCATTCAACCCTATAAAGAGTCTAGTCCATTCTCAATGATTCATAGCGATATTTGGGGTCCGTCAAGAATAAAAAATGTAACTGGTACTAGGTGGTTTGTCTCATTCATAGATGATCACACTAGATTAACTTGGGTATTCCTCATGAAAGAAAAATCTGAAACGAGTCAAATTTTCAAAAATTTTAAAAATATGATTCAGACCCAATTCCAGTCAAAAATACAAATTCTAAAGTCTGATAATGCTAGGGATTATTTCAACTCCATTCTAGGAGAATTTCTAGCACAAGAAGGGATAGTTCACTTAAGTTCATGTGTTGATACCCCACAACAAAACGGAATCGCTGAAAGGAAAAATAGGCATTTGTTAGAGGTGGCTAGATCACTAATGTTCTCCATGAATGTTCCAAAATTATTCTGGGGGCAAGCTGTCCTTACGGCAGCCTACCTCATCAATAGGATGCCGTCTAGGGTACTAAAATTCCAAACACCTTGTCAAACACTCCTAAAATCCTTTCCGACTACTCCTCTCATCTCCACCGTCCCACCCAAAATTTTCGGGTGCTCTGTCTTTGTTCATATCAATCAACAACATAGAAGTAAACTTGATCCTAGGTCACTCAAGTGCATCTTTCTTGGGTATTCTTCAAATAAAAAAGGGTATAAGTGTTACTCTCCGGTCACAAGAAAATTCTACAATTCAATGGATGTCACCTTTTTTGAAACCCAGCCTTACTATCCCAAAAACGATATTCAGGGGGAGAATTCAACTCAGGAATATCAATTTTGGGATCTTGAGTCATTCAGTGAGTCACCCATCACCACTGAAAATCACATTCCTCCAGAGTCATTTAATCAGCCCGAGTCCATTGTTGACTTGTGGGATAAGGAGCACATCCAAGAGGAAATGGAGGAAGGAGCACTTTCTCAACAAACCCATGAGGCAGAATCGGGTCCTAATCCAAGCAAACTTCCAGGTAACAATGCTCCTGATGGTACTGTTGATTCCGAGTTAGAAAATGATATTCTTAATATGCCCATAGCTTGGAGGAAAGGAGTTAGATCATGCACTCAGCATCCCATTGGAAATTTTATTTCTTATGATAAGCTATCACCTACGTTTCGTGCATTCACTTCTAACATCACAGAGATACAAGTTCCTCGATAATATTCAGGAAGCTTTCAAGTATCCTAAGTGGAAGGCGGCAGTCGATGAGGAAGTTCGAGCGCTGGAAAAGAATGGTACGTGGGAAATTACTGACCTCCCAAGAGGTAAGAAACCAGTTGGGTGTAAGTGGATTTTCATAGTAAAGTACAAGGCAGATGGTAATGTGGACAGGTATAAGGCTCGGTTGGTCGCCAAAGGATTCACCCAATCCTATGGCATTGACTATCAAGAAACTTTTGCTCCAGTTGCCAAGCTCAATACTGTTCGTGTACTTTTATCCTTAGCAGCTAATCTCGATTGGTTGCTTCACCAACTTGATGTGAAGAATGCCTTCCTCAATGGTGACTTAGAGGAAGAAGTTTACATGGACATTCCTGCTAGACTTGAGACGACATCAAATTTCAACAAGGTTTGCAGACTCCAAAAATCCTTGTATGGTCTCAAACAATTTCCCAGGGCCTGGTTTGAACAGTTCACTAAGGTAGTGAAAGGGTACGGATTCGTTCAATGTCAATCCGATCACACATTATTTGTGAAACACTTCCCAGAAGGGAAACTGGCAATTATCATTGTATATGTGGACGACATAATTTTAACAGGTGATCATGAAGAGAAAATTGACTTACTTAAAAAATTACTGACAAAGGAATTTGAGATCAAGGATCTTGGAAACCTCAAGTACTTTCTCGGAATGGAGATTGCTAGGTCAAAGAAAGGTTAAGCAGTCTCACAACGCAAATACGTTCTGGACTTATTGAATGAAACAGGAATGCTAGGATGCAAGCCGGCAGAAACACCTATGGATACAACTGTCAAACTGGAAGAAAGTGATGGAAGTGCGCCAGTTGATAAAGGAAGATATCAACGTCTTGTGGGGAAACTCATCTATCTTTCTCATACAAGGCCAGACATCGGCTTCTCCGTTAGTGTGGTAAGTCAATTCATGAATAATCCAACCGAAAAACACATGACTGCTGTGATCAGAATATTGAGATACCTCAAGATGACACCGGGAAAGGGTCTCTTCTTTCAAAGAACAACAAAGAAAGAGATTGAGATTTTTTCAGATGCAGATTGGGCAGGTTCAATGACTGATCGGAGATCAACTTCAGGCTATTGTTCATTTGTCTGGGGGAACTTGGTTACATGGCGAAGCAAGAAACAGTCAATGGTAGCCCGTAGCAGTGCTGAGGCAGAATTTCGTGCTATGGCACAAGGTATCTGCGAGGGAATCTGGTTGAACAGGCTGTTAGAAGAATTACAGGTTCCATTGAAGCATCCCATGGTGTTATACTGCGACAATCAAGCTGCCATCAGTATCGTTAAGAATCCGGTTCATCATGATCGAACTAAGCATGTGGAGATAGATCGACACTTTATCAAGGAAAAGATTGAAGAAGGAGTTTTCAAAGTCAGCTACACTCCGACAAACTGTCAAACGACTGACATTCTCACAAAAGCTCTTGCTCGAGTTAACTTCGAAGATCTGACAGAAAAACTTGGAATGATCAACATCTACAACGCGGCTTGAGGGGGAGTGTTAGAAATCAAGCCCACGTCGCCTTCCTGCCTGTGCATGTTCCTCCCCATATTTAGCATCCTCTGTTTACTTCCCTGAATTAGTGTAATGTACAACCTTTATTATAATCGATTTAGGAGTAATTCTAGCAAGGTAGTTTATTCACTTTCCATGTAAGAGTAGTTTATTCACTTCCCATGTAAGAGTTTATTCACTTTCCATGTAAGGGAAATTCCGTCCGATGATAGTGTACCATTCCGGAATTGTCTCATATCTGTAGGCTATTTATTTATGCTTTCATTCATTGTAAAGGAAGGTATCACAGAATGAATTGAGGTGTTCCTCCATAGTTTGTCTTCAAATTCTTCATATTTTAGTCTTCAAATTCTTCAAGAATCACACTTGGATTTTGTATGGAAGAGGATTAACAACTCTCAAAACCATTTCCAATATTCTCTGTCTTCACAATTTACAAACCACGAGACGTCGTCTCCAATGATCCAACTGTGGTGCTGATGCAGATATTGTAACCTCTGTTGGTGAGTCTGACTATGGCTCCTGTATCAAGCTCTTGAACCCATATTTATTCTCCAGCTTTGCCTCATGGAAGCACGCCAACCAAAATAGCCCACCCAATAAGCGACCGACCCAACTCTGATACTCAGCATCTCAAACGCACCAGCAATAGAGGAATAAAAATGGAAGAAAATGAGCCAAAACAAAAAAAACCGATGGAAGGATAAACTGGGAATCAAGCAAAACATGAATGTATAGAGCCTCATTTCAGGTGACATCCATGGGCTAATACAGGTAAGAAGACCTTGAGCTAGATTTACAGAGTGTATGAGAAACAGAGTTCCACTAGCTCCAAGCCAAACCACAAAAATAACAGTGAGATCAACAACAACAAAGTATAAAAATAAGCCAGAAATCAACAAAATTCGGCATGTAACCCATATTATCCAATCCAAATTGACAAGCAATGTAGAGCAAACAAGAGATGAGAAGTATATTAATCAAAGTAAGCAAGAAACTCACCACAAACTCACCTGTAGCCGCTCTCCTTCCCTGTTATCTTCTTCTCCAAGCTCTCTTGCTCCTCTGGAATGTCTTGCCCTCCAAGCTATCCCCTCAAAATCTCTCTCGAACCAGCAACCAAATCCCCTCCTTCACCCTCTGTCTTGCCTCTCAAGATACTCCTAAAAAACACTCCTCTGTCAACACTACAAAATATCTCCTCGCCCCCTAACTGAATACGCTCCTCCAAATCTTCAAAAACCAACCAAGAATATTCTATAACACGTGTCATCCTCCGATAGCTTCAACAAGCTCTCTCCCAACAGGCAAGATGCATTACCTGATGACCAATCCCCAAGCGACACGTGGCTCTCCAAAATGGGGTCTACAGAGAAAAGAAATGATCGGTTTTCAGCATAAAAAACGACCAGCAAGGCTTAAATTAGAAAAGATGCCGGCACAAGGTTTAAATACTGATGCTCCTGCACATTATAATAGGATCTTTCTAAGCAATATTCTATAAAGTAATTGCTCGCTCGTCCTGTCTTTTTGCATAAGCATTTGTATTTATCAGCATAAACCAATTACCACAAGTAGTGATGATTGATTGTTTAGCCAATTCACCCAACAACTTGTGGCGAAATCTTCCATCAATGTAATTCCCACACCTAATGGCATCCTCTTATCCTAACACAAATATATTCATGTTCTCTTGGACAAGACAAAGATGTTTCATGCCAATGAAGTTCATGCACCCATTTCTCCAAACAATGTGCTCAATTTGCTCGATGGCACTTCCTTACCCAATGCAACGGAATATGGCTCATTGTTGGTGGATTACAATAATTCTCTTACTCGCCTGAATGTTATCTTTGTCGTCAATATATCAATCCATGCATCGATCCACTACCTTATATTGGCCTGATATTGAACCTGCTCTCCTCTACGTGGTACCATCACTCATGACTTGTTTCTTTGTCGACATTCCCCGATGTTCCTTCATGGATTTTCTGAAGCCTATTCGGCTGGTAACACTTATGACCGCACCTCCACTAGTGCTTATGTTGTGTTCCCTGGGTCATATTCCTATCTCTTGGAGTTCAAGCTCCATTACCCACTATTCCACTGAAATTGCATGGTTTTAATCCTTGTCCCATGAATTAGGAATTCAATTGCCCATTACACCAACCTGTTTTCTGTGACAATACTGGCGCAACATATCTATGTGCAAATCTGGTCTTCCACTCGAGAATGAAGCATATTCTCATATATTTTCATTTTCTATGTGATATGGTGTAAAATGGTGTTCTAAGAGTTTGTCATTTCTCATCCCATGATCAATTGCCAATGCTCTCACTAAACCTCTTTCCCCCAATGACTAGAGAAACTTCGAGTCACGATTGGTGTTCTGCCATGGAACTCCATCTCAATGGGACATAATAAGGAAATAGATAGTCAATGATTTCAAAATATATTCTGTAAATATTTTATTCTTGAGTAGTTTCTATATTCTAGAGGTATATCTTCCGTTACTAGTTGTCAATATTCGGTAAATATTTTATGTTTAGGTAGTTCCTATATTGTAAAAAATTAGTGGTTAGAGAATTATTCTTTTCCTCCTTTATCAATCTTGAATATTGTAGATATTGGGGGAATCTTCTCTCTCAATGAAAAGAAGTTAGTTGGCCATTTTCCTCAATCTCTCAAGTTTCATACTATCAAGCCCTAAACTTAAGGTTAAGAGTGTGTTTAGTAGTGATTTTAGAAAACATTTCTAACATTTTCAACACTCAAGTATTAAAAATGTTAAAAATACTTCCTAAAATCACAACCAAACGGCCTCTAAATATTTCACCCATCAAGTTCCTTATGTCACTAAAAATGCTCCCTTCCAATCAAATATAAGCAAAGCTTATAATAGGTTAAATTTTTCCAAATAAAATAGATCACTCCAAGTCCAAAAAAACTCTTTGATCCTCAGTAATGTATGATAATTTAATAAATGTCTTATAATTTAATAAATGTCTTATAAATCCAATGCTTATAACAAACTAACATGATCCCTTTCATCAATATTTTTTAATATTTTTTTCCTTTCCATTTTATCTCTTTCTTTTAAACATATATATAAAGAACTCTACTCATGGTTTTTTATGCTTAAAGAAGTAACATTAAGAATTTTTAATTGAAAAAACTCAATTCCTAGTTAGCTAAGTTAATTTAGACTCAGTTTATAAAAAAAATACAATTATTTGTTTATTAAAAGCAGCTAATTATTAATCATAAAACAATAGTTTCAAATGTAATATGAGGCAAAAAGATTTGAAATCAAATTATCTTTTAAACTACCGTATTTTATTTTAATCAAGTTTTTGTATTTTTCTTTTCTTTTCTTTTTTTAGATGAATTTGAGCCTCTGTTTGGTTTCCAAGAAAGAAAATGATTGTTTTAGAGTTACTAAGAATTAGATAGGAAAGAGAAGTGTGGACGATCTATAGTTTCGGATTTTGGTTTAGTTTTATTCTTTGTTGTGTTTTTTTTCTTTTCATGAATCGACTCTTGTTTTGGTTGCCGAGAAAGGGAAGGAACTGAGAGCAGTAAAAAATTGTTGAAGATTTAGGATGGATTTGAAAGGAAAGAGAAATCTGGAAGTTCTTAGTCCCGGATTCAGGTTTTGATTTTTGTATCACAAAGGGGTATGCCTTTCTTGGTTATTAGAAAATCCTTTCCAACTGAATTTGAAGAGCGAGTCAGGTTTCTTTGAAAGTGAAGCATTGGGTTTTTTTGGAAACTTTATTTGTTTAAAAGATAGTATACCTTTAAACTAGGCTTGAAGTAGTAGTCTGTAAGAATCTTTAAGTAAATAATTTAGTGGAATTAGGTCACAAAAGGTGGCTTTCTTTGTAAATTAGAGAATTTTTGTAGTTGAATTATGAGTCCACTTTCTTTAAAAAAAATGAAAGTAAAATTGAATTAGTGTTTGGTTCTTATTTGGAACCTGATTCATTTCCAAAAGATAATAGGCATACCAAAAAAACTTGTATGTTTTGAGATCCAAGCCAAATTAAGTGTCATGCAAATTTTAATCTTGCCCAGGAGACATTATCACGACTCAAACTGTTCTTGGAGAAATCTCTGCTAAAAACTCCCTGATCAGGTTGGAGTTCAAAACATTGGATCTGTCATGAATTGGACATTAATTAAATTCAAAATGAAAATAGTACCTGCTGCATGAAGTAAATTTTATATCAAAATCATATATCTTCAAACATACAATTTCTATTATTACTTCTAAAAAATGGTAAAGTAGAGTCTTTGCATCTCAGGTTTGTTGCTCTAATCACAACAATTGATCTGAAACATGTAAGACAATGCAATCAACTGGAAGCTCAGAAAGGTTTAAACTCGTATCATGCAAGAATTTCATCCTGCTCAAAATAAGAATTTTTTATATATCTTTGTCTCACTATTTTCCTGCATCACTATCTTATATTTCACACGGTAATGAGCACACCCGTAATGGACCCAAACTGTTCAGCATTTCCTGCTTTGCTTATGGATTGCAACCGTAAGTGGAGCTCTTAATCATCCTACCTATCTTTACTTTCTTGCTCCAAGTCATAAAGTGCTGTGAGGCTAGAACTTCCTTTACTTAGTGTTGAAAAAATGCCAAAGTTAGGATTTTAATTTAGGAAAGTATTTTAGGAATAAAAAAGGAGAGATCATTTAGGATATTTCCTTATGATTCAGTTTCCTAATTTTAGGAGAGAATTAAGCTAGATTGATTTTTTATTATTCAGTCATTTGTGTATATATATGTGTATGGTGTGTACGGAATATTATCAATAAAGGAGTTCAGAAATTCTTCATGGTATCAAAGCCAGTTTTCTGAAACCCTAATCCCTTCTGGCCACCTCTTATTCAGGCCATCATTCATTCCAGCCAAATCTCTCTGGCCATCTCTCAATCCGACCATCTCTCTCTCTGGCCATCTCTCATTCCAGTCATCAGTCCCTGTTCTCAGAGCCAAGGGAGAAAACGCTTTCCGGTCGGTCGAATCGTCATCAGAAAACATTCACCGCCGGCAACTTTTCCGGTGAACTTTTCCGGCGAACTTTCCGGTGACGATTTTTTTCTACACCGCAAGGAGCGCCTGGAGGAGATCTCCAATTTGTCCCAAAACACCGGAACCAGAAACCCATCCACGCGCCGGCCACGCACGTTTTTCCGGCCGGCGACTGCATCTCACGCGCCGGCGCGTGAGGGCGAGTGAGCCACTTTCCGGCGACGCGCTTCCTCCTCCAGGCTCGCCTGACGCCGACCAGCCACCCTTCTTACCTGTTTTTGTCATCCGAGCCCTGCACATGCCTCTTTTGGGGTTCTTTTGCTTCCGCGGGCCCTCCGATCAGTTTTTCCGGCGTCCTCCGACTATTTTTTCTCAACTCCAATCCCTGCACGTGCCTTGGGAAGTGTTCTTCTACCTTTCCGGTCCATGACAAAATACGGAATGACATCATCACAAGTATCCAGCGTCACATCACCAGAATCAGGGGGCAGATCTGAAATTCCAAACCTTGGTGGCAGTGATTCCTCTCCTATTCTCATCACAAGACACAAATTAAATGGCCATAACTATTTACAGTGGTCACAATCTGTGTTGCTGTTCATTTGCGGTAAAGGAAAGGATGAGTACCTCACTGGAGAAGCAGCCATGCCAGAAACTACAGAACCGGGTTTCAGGAAGTGGAAGATTGAAAACAGCATGATCATGTCATGGCTTATCAATTCCATGAACAATGACATAGGCAAAAATTTCTTGCTGTTTGGGACTGCAAAGGACATATGGGATGCAGCTAAAGAAACTTACTCAAGTTCTGAAAATACGTCAGAACTTTTTCAGGTTGAATCAGCCCTACATGACTTCCGCCAAGGAGAGTAGTCAGTTACTCAGTATTACAACACACTCACAAGGTATTGGCAGCAACTTGACTTATTCGAGACTCACTCATGGAAATGTTCGGATGATGCAGCAACATACAGGCAAATTGTAGAACAAAAGAGACTGTTCAAGTTCTTCCTAGGACTAAACAGGGAATTGGATGATATTAGAGGCCGAATTATGGGCATTAAACCCTTGCCAAGTCTCAGGGAGGCTTTTTAAGAGGTTAGGCGTGAAGAAAGTAGAAAGAAAGTGATGATGGGATCAAAAGAGCAACCTGCCCCAACATTGGATGCCTCTGCCCTTGCTGCTCGGTCATTTAATAGTAGTGGTGGAGATCGTCAGAAACGGGATAGGCCTTGGTGTGATTATTGTAAGAAACTAGGTCATTATAAGGAGACTTGTTGGAAGCTTCATGGCAAACCGGCTGATTGGAAACCAAAGCCACGGTTTGACAGAGATGGCAGAACACACGTGGCTGCCAACTCTGAGAGCACATCTGTTCCCGAGCCGAGTCCATTCAACAAAGAGCAGATGGAGATGCTACAGAAATTATTAAGCCAAGTTGGCAGTGGCAGTACTACCGGTGTAGCCTTCACTGCTAATCGAGGAGGAATGAAGCCGTGGATAGTGGACACAGGTGCTTCTGATCACATGACAGGAGATGCTGCCATTCTTCAAAATTACAAGCCAAGTAATGGTCATTCATCCGTCCATATTGCTGATGGTTCAAAGTCAAAAATTGTCGGGACAGGTTCTATAAAACTTACTAAAGACTTATATCTTAACTCTATCCTCCATGTTCCAAACTTGGATTGTACTCTTTTGTCCATTAGCAAATTGGCTCGTGATCTCCAATGTGTTACTAAATTCTATCCAAACTCGTGTGTTTTTCAGGACTTGAAATCGGGGAAGATGATTGGCAGTGCTAAACTGTGTTCCGGGCTCTACCTCCTCTCATGTGGCCAATTCTCAAAACCAAGTCTCTCAAGCAAGTTGTGTACAGTCTCAGAGTATGTTAGAGTCTTTCAATTCTGTGTTAAATTCTAAGGTCAATAAAGATAGTGAGATTATAATGTTACACTATCGTCTTGGTCATCCTAGCTTTGTTTAGCTTGCAAAATTGTTTCCCAAATTATTTATCAATAAAAATCCAGCATCTTATCACTGTGAAATTTGTTAGTTTGCAAAGCATACTCGAACAGTATATCCTCAAATCCCATACAAACCTTCGACTGTTTTCTCTCTAGTACATAGTGATGTGTGGGGTCCCTCCCGGATAAAAAATATTTCTGGCACTCGATGGTTTGTGACATTCATTGATGATCATACTCGGGTAACATGGGTTTTCCTTATGAAAGAAAAGTCAAAGGTCGGGCACATTTTTCAAACCTTCAATCTTATGGTTCAAAATCAATTCAATTCCAAAATTCAAGTCCTCAAGTTAGATAATGCAAAAGGATACTTTACTAGTAGTCTCAGTACTTATCTTCAAAATCACGGCATTATCCACATAAGTTCTTGCGTTGACACCTCACAACAAAATGGGGTGGCTGAACGCAAGAATAGACATCTCTTGGAGGTTGCCCGGTGCCTTATGTTTTCCTCTAATGTTCCAAACTATTTCTGGGGGGAAGCTATTCTCACAGCTACCTATTTGATTAACCGTATGCCATCCAGAGTGCTTACCTTTCAATCCCCAGGTCAACTTTTCTTAAAACAATTTCCTCATACCCGTGCCACCTCTTCTGATTTACCACTCAAAGTATTTGGTTGCACGGCATTCGTTCATGTGTATCCTCAAAATCGTAGCAAATTTGCTCCTCGAGCAAATAAGTGCATTTTCCTAGGGTATTCTCCAACCCAAAAAGGATACAAATGCTATTCTCCAACCAACAAAAGATTTTACACCACCATGGACGTCTCTTTCTTTGAACATGTCTTCTTCTATCCTAAATCTCATGTTCAGGGGGAGAGCATGAATGAACATCAAGTTTGGGAGTCTCTTCTTGAGGGTGTACCTTCTTTTCACTCAGAGTCACCAAATCCTTCCCAATTCATGCCCACTGAGTTGTCCACACCCATGCCGTCATCAGTCCAGCCAGCCCAGCACACAAATGTTCCTTCTCCCGTGACCATCCAGTCTCCCATGCCTATTCAACCTATAGCCCCAGAACTTGCTAATGAGAACTTACAAGTTTACATTAGGAGAAGGAAAAGAAAGGAATTAGAGCACGGATCACAGTCAACATGTGTCCAATATATTGACTCCAATTCAAGTCTTCCTGAAGAGAACATAGGTGAAGATAGGGCTGGAGAGGTGTTAATTCCCAGCATTGATGATTCTACTCTGCCGATTGCATTGAGGAAGGGTGTTAGGAGATGTACAGATCATCCAATTGGGAATTATGTTACGTATGAAGGGCTATCACCATCTTACAGAGCATTTGCTACTTCTCTTGATGATACTCAGGTTCCCAACACAATACAAGAGGCATTAAAAATTTCAGAATGGAAGAAGGTAGTACAAGATGAGATTGATGCACTTGAGAAGAATGGGACGTGGACTATCACAGATTTGCCGGTTGGGAAGAGGCCTGTGGGGTGCAAGTGGATTTTCACCATAAAATACAAAGCAGATGGATCAGTCGAGAGATTCAAGGCTCGTTTGGTAGCTAGAGGGTTTACACAATCCTATGGGATAGACTATCAAGAGACTTTTGCTCCTGTTGCAAAACTGAACACTATCAAGATTCTTCTCTCATTGACTGTCAATCAATATTGGTGCTTGCAACAACTGGACATAAAAAATGTGTTTCTAAATGGTGACCTAGAAAAGGAAGTCTACATGGAAATACCACCTGGTTTCGAAGAAAGTATGGCAAAGAATCAGGTTTGCAAACTCCAAAAATCCTTGTACAGCCTTAAACAATCTCCCCGAGCCTGGTTTGATAGATTCACAAAAGCAGTCCTGAAGCTAGGCTACAAACAAGGTCAGGCTTATCATACTCTATTTGTCAAGAAGTCTCATGTCGGGAAAATGGCCATATTGATAGTCTGTGTCGATGATATTATTCTATCTGGGAATGATATGGAGGAATTACAGAATTTGAAGAAGTATTTGTCAAAAGAGTTTGAAGTTAAAGACCTTGGAAATTTGAAATATTTCCTTGGTATGGAAGTGGCTAGATCAAGGAAGGGAATTGTAGTCTCTCAAAGAAAATACATACTCGATCTTCTTAAGGAGACTGGTATGCTTGGATGCAAACCAATTGATACTCCTATGGATAGTCAGAAGAAACTTGGTATCGAGAAAGAAAGTACACCGGTAGACAGGGGGAGATATCAGCGGCTTGTCGGGCGCTTGATTTATCTCTCACACACTCGGCCAGATATTGGCTTTGCAGTGAGTGTTGTAAGTCAATTCATGCACAGCCCCACTGAGGAACACATGGAAGCAGTCTACAGGATTCTTAGATATTTAAAAATGACACCAGGGAAAGGTCTATTCTTCAGAAAGACAGAGAACCGTGACACTGAAGTATACTCAGATGTGGATTGGGCAGGAAACATCATTGACAGGCGGTCCACTTCTGGATATTGTTCTTTTGCCTGGGGAAATCTTGTTACCTGGAGGAGTAAGAAGCAATCAGTTGTAGCCAGAAGTAGTGCAGAAGCTGAGTACAGAGCTCTTGCACAGGGAATCTGTGAAGGGATTTGGATAAAAAGGGTTCTTAGTGAACTGGGACAAACGAGTTCATCTCCAATTCTGATGATGTGTGATAATCAGGCAGCTATAAGCATAGCAAAGAACCCCGTGCATCATGACAGGACCAAGCATGTTGAGATTGACAGACACTTCATCACAGAGAAGGTGACTAGTGAGACGGTTAAATTGAACTATGTTCCTACCAAGCACCAAACCGCAGACATCCTCACCAAAGCTTTACCTAGGCTTAACTTCGAAGACTTAACTTGCAAGCTGGGATTATATGATATATATTCTCCAGCTTGAGGGGGAGTGTTGAAATAATGCCAAAGTTAGGATTTTAATTTAGGAAAGTATTTTAGGAATAAAAAAGGAGAGATCATTTAGGATATTTCCTTATGATTCAGTTTCCTAATTTTAGGAGAGAATTAAGCTAGATTGATTTTTTCTTATTCAGTCATTTGTGTATATATATGTGTATGGTGTGTACCGAATATTATCAATAAAGGAGTTCAGAAATTCTTCACTTAGTGACAAAGCACCTATTCCTAGAGAAGTAAAACCCTCCATAGAGCAGGAGCAGAAGGGCAACATGGAAAGGGATGATGGTCTATTTCTGGATGTGATATGCACATAATAGAATAATTTAGAAATAATCCACTTGCTAAGATCCTGCCCATTATCACTAACCATACACAGTAATGGAACTTTTGACTATTGTTTCCATTTTCTGGTCCTGTTAGTAGAATGCATAAATATTTATGTGTTACTTATTCACTAGATGATTTTTTGTAGTATGAATATTAAAATTGAAACTATATTACCATATTTCGAATTTGGTTTACGCTCCAGCAGTTCTTATGATGGCAAAGAAAGGAAATGGCAGTGCCCAGATATTGAGATGCAGAAGCATGTGGTCCACTCTATTAGTGAATTTCTTGGATTTATTTCAGCAGACACTTGTCAGCATCCACTTGTAAAGGTATGTAACAGTATCCATTTCTTACAAAGCTTCAAGGGCAAAGAACAACTTGGTGTTACAATTGATGTGTGGGGCTTCAACAATAGTTTAAATTTGCCATTGTGCTACATTTAGATGCCTGTAACTGTGTCCAAACTGATATAAATTTTTTATTTTCTCAAGTCTGTTCTGTGTTTATAGTCATAATTTGGAATGGACAAGCATCATACTCTTTGTGATACAAATGCAGGCATCTCATTCTAGCTAAAATGGTGGTATTCTCATTCCTGACACCAGTCATTCAAACACAACTTAACAGTAACTATTGCTATTAAAATCTGGACGTTCAACTCCAAATATAACTCACCAATCTTCTCTTTTAATAATTATTTCACTATGAACATGTGTTTTTTATACTAAGAAGCTATTGGGATGATAACTAATTTCAATTTTTGAACTTCATAAGTTTTAGGGATTCATCTAGCTTCATCTTGGTAGAGAAAATCTTGAAGTTTAATTTGAAGGGTTGGAACAAAGAGGTTTTTGGCAGTGTGGCAGTTAGAAAAAATTTGGCTCTTTCCAAGTGGGTTTTTGGGATTCTAAAGAGAGGATGAGGGCTTTATATCAAGAGGAGGTGGTTGCTAGAGAGGAATCAAGGGTGGAATATCGTAAATGGTCTCTCATGGAAGAAACGAGCAGAAGGGAGAAATCAAGAGAGGTTTGATTAAAGGAAGGTGATAAAAATTCCAACTTCTTTCATAAAATGAAGAATCCAAATAGATGAAGGAACCTTTTTTAGAGAAAGAGGTGTACAGTGCTCTATTAGATCTAAATAGGAACAAAGCTCTAAGGCCATATGGTTTCTTAATGGATTTTTGGAAGTTTAGATGGGACTTTGTCAAGGAAGAGGTAATGCGCTTTTTTAAAGACTTTCACTAGTAGGGTAGGTAAATTTGTAAAAAGTCTCAATTACGACATTTTTTATTTGGTTACAAAGAAATGAGTGGGTGGGGGTGTGTGTTGTGGGGTGTGGGGTGGGAGAGTAGAAAATCTTGAAGATTTTAAGCCTATAAGTTTGGTGGGAAGCCTTTATAAATTATTGTTTAAAGTGTTTGACTAATTGGATTAAAAAGATGGTAAACAAAGTGATCTCTAAATTCCATAATGCATTTTTGGAGGTAAGGCAAATTCTAGACGTCATGCTTATGGCCAATGAGCTAATTGACTAGATGTTGAAAAGTAACAATTCTGGGGTATTGTGTTAGCTTGACATTGAGAAGGCCTATGATTATGTTAATTAGGACTTCTTGCTTTCAATTTTGGATAAGATGGGGCTTGGCCAATAGCGGGTTGAATTAGATGGTGCATTTCAACAACAAGTTTCTTGACTGTTGTGAATGACATCCCTTCTAGCTTTTTTCAAAGCCCTAGGGTCCTAAGGCAAGGGGATCCATTCTTTCTATATATGTTTGTGCTAGCCATGGAGACACTCAATTGCCTTCTAAGGATAAATGATAGAGTTGGAGAAGGAATGGCTCTTATTTGTTATTGTCGATGATACTTTGGTGTGTTATGAGGCCTCTTAAGCCTAAATGACTTACTTAAGCTAGTAACTTATGTGGTTTGAGGTCATTTCGGGTTTGAAAATAAATCTAACCAAGAGTGATTTTATTCCAATAGTGAAGGTGGAGAACTTGGAAGAGTTAGCTTTTGAATTAAGTTATAAGGTGGGAGAACTTCCAACCACTTATTTGGGGCTCCCTTTAGGTGCCTCTCATGATTCCCCGGTGGCTTAGGATGGGGTGAAAGAAAGATTTTGTAAAAGATTGACAATATGAAAAAACAACATATCTCTAAAGGAGGGAGACTCACTATAATTTGGAGCACTTTATCTAGTTTGTCTATCTATTACATGTCATTGTTCTGAATGTTAAGGAATGTGAGCTTGAGGTTAGAGTAGATTTAAAGGGATTTCTTATGGGATAATGGGACTCTAGAGAGAAATCTAAATACAAGAAAGAGGGATCTAGGATTTAGACGCCTTTCTTCACTCAACAAGGCCCTCATTTGCAAGTGGAACTGGCGGTTTGCAATAGAAAGAGAGGTTTTTTGGAGGCAAATTGTTAATGGTAAATATGGGGAGGTTGAAGAGGGGTGGTGTCTAAGGAAGTGAGAGAGAGATATGGGATTGGGTTATGGAGGTTGAGATTGTGGAGCATTTCTTTTTTAAAGTCTGAACTTTTTCCGTTAAGTCCCTTTCCTCTATTATGAGCCTAGGAGATCAATGCCTTTTCTAGTAAAGGTTGTTTGGAATGTGTGGATTCCACCTAAGGCAAGTTTTTTTTTGCTTGGAAGGGGTCTTGGGAAAAGCTCTAACACTAGATCAATTTCAGAGGAGAAAATGGATGCTGGCTAACAGATGTTTTCCTTTGTCATATCCAGGAGGAGTTAATTGACCATATCCTGCTACACGGTGGCAAGATGAGGATTTTGTGGCAACTTTTATTCTATGTTTTTGGTGTTTCTCATATGTTACCTTCCTCTCTATAAGAGAGGCTTTGATAGGATAGCATGGTTTTTTTTTTGGAAGGAAACGAAATAAAGTATGGAGAACAACCCCTTTGTGCCTTTTTTGAATAAATTAGAAGGAGAGAAATAGAATATCGTTTGAAAATAAGGAGCTCTTTGACCAAAAGCTAAAAACCTTGTTTCTTTGTAACTTGTTGTCTTGGACCAAGTTGTAAGTAGTTGAAGGCCCAATGTCCTTATATGACTTCATTGATTGGTTGGGTTCTCATTGAGGAAGGGAATATTTTTTGTATCCCTTTTCCTTTTTTTGATGCCTTCTAGTGACTGTTTTATAAATGGTATGTACATTGGTGTGCCCTTTTTTGGTCCTTTGTTAATATTATCTTCAATTATCTATAAATAAATAAATAAATAAATAAAATTAAAAAAATAAAAAAACCTTGCAAAATAGAATTGTAACTTTTCTTCTGTTGGTCAAACAGTGGGCTTAGAGCTGGCAATGCATATGGGTAAAAGATTGCAATGAGATGGACATGTGATATTAAATGTTAACATGAAATGACATGTGATAAAGTTTCATTTTTGGCATTAAATAAAAAAATAATGCAAAAAAAAAAAACAGTTAGTTAAGTTGATGTACACCTAGTGTATACTAAAAGAATATGTCAAATTTTATAGGCTTTTAAATGTTTGGAACTTTTGAGGAAGGCTGCAAATTAAATTAAAGAGAGAAATTCAATGAATGATAGAAGAGTGTGTTTAAGAGAGAAAGAGAAAGAGAGGGAGGGAAGGGGAGGCACTTAGTGTGGAACATTTTATTAGGGAATTGGACAAAGTGTTGGTTGATTCTTGGTGGATGATAAATGCCAAATTATTTTGATTTATTTATAACCATGGTTCACTTGAAATATGGGCAACATGAGCACTTTATATGTGGAACTTCTTTATTTCCCATAGTGGTTACTTTTGTGGCATTTTCTTCTCTGGGTCAATCAATGGTTTCTCCAGAAAGGTTGGTTGAAATTTAATATTCTAACAATATGGAAAATGGAGGAAGCTCCTTTTATTTGTGACTTTGAAAGGTTAAGAGTATGAAAAGTGGTAAAATGAAGTATAAGTCACTTATTTCTCTCAAATTGCCACATTACATATCAGCCAACTTGTATTGGTAACCCTTATTTTCATGTAATGCTTGATACTTACTGGCTGGGGTTTTGTGAATCACATTTCTATTAAGTATACGACCTGTTGATGATGTATTGGGATGGGATTAGGTGAAATTTATTGGTATAGATGATTCGTAATTCTAATGCCTTCTGGCTATTTTTTCTAGGTAATTAAATCCATAGTTGTTTTGTCCATTTCCAGGATTCAGTTGCTGATATGATTAAGGCATTGGAAGGAATTCTTCAATCCAACAGTGAAGTTGTATTAATCATTGCAGCAAAGGTGGCATTGAAGTTAGTCCGGGACTTTCCCAGTTCAGTGGTGCAATCTCATGTGCTACATCTTATTCAGCCCTTTTCATCTTTATTATCGTCTCATCAATTAAAAGTTGCTTCCCGTTGTGAAAATGGTTTGTATCGTATCCTCTCACATCTGAGTTTAAAGGAGTATGGAGTTATTTGGGAGATATGGAAAGAAAACCAATGCAGTTATTCATA
Source organism: Vitis amurensis (assembly GCA_037355405.1). Taxonomy (NCBI): domain Eukaryota; kingdom Viridiplantae; phylum Streptophyta; class Magnoliopsida; order Vitales; family Vitaceae; genus Vitis; species Vitis amurensis. The sequence continues at coordinate 403 of JBAPGN010001506.1, read as the reverse complement.
TTATCAATAATATACAAAAATTTTCCAGAGGGATTGAATCAATTCAATATTTTCCAACGGAGGGCTTCTCTTTTAAGGAGGATATTGTAGTGCTGCAACCCTCTCGGTATCATGTATGGAATGATGCCGAGTTGTTGAGGGTTCTGGAGGTCATACGTGTTAAATTCTGATCTTCTGTTAAAGTTGCAGTTTTGCAATGTATTCTGCTTTAGGTATCAATTTTTTGTGCTAGTGTTCTTAAGTTTACATTATTAAATTTGTGGATAAAATATTTATTTGATTGTATGAGAGCTTTATGTGGTAATGGGGCTGAGAGGCTCCTAGAAAATGGCAAAAACTTCATAAAAATGGTCGTTGCAGTGCATTGACAGCACACAACCTCCTTCGTTCGGGTGATAAGAGG
>JBAPGN010001505.1:0-21387 GCA_037355405.1 Vitis amurensis | reverse complement strand
TGTTAACAAATCCAACACAATAAATCTTGTTTAATCGAAAGTTAATTTGCCTTGCAAAAAAAAATGAAAAATAATTCTATGTAGAAGAGAAATAATAGAGTATATGTGTTTTTCTAATTGTTTTTAAAAAACTGATTTGAAAACAACTTTTACTTGTTTTTCTTAAAAAAAGTTGTTCTCCATGCATTTATAAAAACTAGAATGAGAACAACTAACCAAATAGCGTATGACAACTGTTATTTATTTTATTAATGACTCCCACTGGTCCACACTCGATGAACACAACTGCTTAAACATTGTCACACATAGTAGTCATAGTTGCAGAGCAATTTGGACAGAAGCAAAAAAATAGATAGATAAAGAATTACATAAATAGCAGTGACAATCTTAAAATTCATTAGCAGGCTTTAGAAAACCTAAAAACTTGAATAAACCTATGAAAAAAGAAACCTAACCAATATAGTAACTTGTTATAAATCTTATTTATTTCCTAAAACTCATAAACCTCTAAATAATAAGATTAAAATAAAATAGTAATTTGTCTTAAATTTGAAACTTAACTTTTTATGCTGAAATTTCTTAATAGAGTTTAACGAAAAAATCTGCAGATTTTTAAGTAAACTTAAATTAGAAGCTTCAGAAAAAAAAAAATTAAGAAAATAAAAGTTTAAAAATGTTAGAAACTTCTTTTTAGGGAGAATTTCCATAACAAAAACTTTCTGCTAAAGAAGATGCACTCAAACACGATTTATAACCAATCTGATCTAGATAGTCCGCATTAGAGTGAAAAAAATCAACATTTTGATGGAGGAAGACTTGAAATAACATGATTAGTTTTGAGATTGTAAGCAAGAGAGTTAAGGATACATAGAGAGAAAGGAAAGATCAATAGAGGTATTAGGTCTATGTTGTCTGGCTAATATAAACAAGCTTTAAGGTGGTTTAGGGAAATGAGGGAGTGTGGTTACATAGGGTTATCTCAAATGACCTTGAGGATTTTAATTCATTACCACATTCACTGTGATTTGCGTAATCTAAAATGGATTGCTTCTAAATGCATCTGCACTAGGTTGGACTATACAGTACTTGATGGCTTCACAGATTGAGTTATTGACAACCTGAATGTCAGGAGCTGATATTTAAATTAAAAAGCCAAACTTAGGGAAAGTTGTTTTCCTATTATACTATAAATTGGGTGGAATTGACAAAAGCAGTCTTATTGAAAGTATTAATTTTCCAATAAACTACAAATAAAATGCAAACAATCAAAAATCCAAGCAATTTCAATTCTCTATTCAACACCCCAACAACAAGATTCTCTAATAAATCAAAATTGAATCAACAAACACGAAGTGGAATTCCAATCCCATTGCCAACAGCCGAACAGATCAAAAAAACCCCTCCCTTTCCTTATCCAAAAAATATACATACCCTTCAATTCTTTACGCCAACACTCATCATATCAAGATTAATCCACACAAATCCAGAATAGTCAAATCAATTCAAGCAATTCGATTCACAATTGCAATTAATTTTTTTTTACTATTATATATTTAAAAAAATTTAATATAAGTTTTCTTTTAAATATATTTCTTAGTTTTTAAAAAAAATAAAATAATAATCATTTTTATAATTTGAAAGATAAAAAAATCTTATATAGATGTTACATAGTTTGTAAATATGAAAATTTGTGACAAGGGGAGACCTCTAATAAAATATTTATTAGTTTTCTTTCCTATAATTCTATTTTTTATAAACATTCTCATTTTTGTTTTTTGAGTATTTTATTTTACAACGCATTATCAATACGAAGCTCTAACTATATGAATTTTATATATTCTCATAATGGAAAGTTATGAAGGAATCGTGTGAAATTTTTGTTTTTGAATAGAATTATTGAAATTCTTAATTTGTTATGCTTCAAATTTGATTTGATTGTCTTGTTACTATATCATATGTATTCAAATTTTATAAGCTCAGTAAAATTGTCATTTTATAGTATGGCAAAAATTAATACATGCATTATATCATATATGTTATTGGGGCTATTTCAAGTAAACTTAGTTCCAAAATATTTGTCTTAATTATTGTACTATATATAATAGATGTATATGCCATCAAAGTTAAACTTGATTGCGACCCCTTTTAAAGAGAGAAGATTATGCACTAATGGTTATTAAATCTAATGTGAATGATACTTTATAATCTATTCATATCAGAAGAATTGTTATGTCGAACATGATCCCCAATGAAATATAAACGCCTAATTAATCATTATAAGTCATAATTACATAGTATCATAAAACCATAAGTTTTACCTTAGTAATATAACATCATACAAATCAATCGTTATGCATTTATGATAAGACAAATTTTCTTCCTGTTAAATAGAGGAAGTATAATATAAATTAAATTTTCTTTAATTTTTTTTATATATTTTGATCAATTATGGATATATTAATGTTTCTGAAGGATAATTATGCAAGAACTGTTGAATAGAAATAAATGGTAAAATGGAAGAGTAAATACGGCAAGCAAGACTCGTTGATTGAATGAGGAGTAATGTGGACTTGAAATCTTCTATATTCTGCTTGTTGATATAAATTGAACCTTAAAGTCTAGTGTCTAAAGATATAAAAAATTGATTTGATTCTAATAAATCATTATAACAAAAAGTGTATTGAGGACAATACAAAAATTTATAACTTAAGGTTTCCTGAAGAAACCTTGTTTTGACTCTTTTAATGACTAAATCATATTCCTAACTATAAAGACTAATCGTCTCTAAAGGACTTAATATGCACTAATATGTATATGGTTCCATTAGGATCTAGTAGGTGGGAATCAATGATATAGCCCAAAATTAAGGAAGTCAAAATAACCTTATTATGGGTTTTAAGTTTCACACTTTATCCTTTGACATTAGAGTGTTGTTGATAGTGATTTTATAAAACATTTCTAGCATTTCTAACACTAAAATGATAAAAAATTTAAAGTGTTAAAAATATTAGAAGCGCTTTCTAAAATCACTATCAAACTGGCTCTTAATCTCCTAGAGATGATCCAGTCTGCCCCCTTTTATGAGGGGATTTTGCCTTTTTATTGTTGCTAAGATCTAAGAAAGAGAGCTATCGGGTTGGATATCTATTAATCTCTGAGATCCTCGATACCTCTTTATCTATTATAATTAATTTGAAAACATCCATATTATAAGCATAACATTTTAACTCTAGATCTTAAGTTTTTATTGTTCTATTTGCTTCCGTTTATTAGATCTAGAAATCCTTGGGAAAAACTTTGCATACACCTATAATCGAAGTGTTATCCTAACACTATTTCATTCTTTAGTTTTATTAGGATTTCATTTCCTGGGAAATTTTAAGGAACCTTGTGTTCTTCAAAGCACATTTTTTTCCTATAACATAAGATCTTATCTTAGTGTTTCGTCATTTTAGTTACATATCTATTATTTTTTCCGTATGATTTCATTATTAATATACTAGTTATCTTCATTAAGTATAGGTCTTGAATTTCAAGGGAGTGTTCTTGGTTATTCCTTAGGAGATTATATGTTTGGTTAAGATAATTGATTTAGGAAGAGAAGGCATTTACTAATCCTAAGAGCCAACTCCTTGTTTATGGTTTGATTTATGCTTGTTATATACTTGATTTATTATGGTTTTCATAAATGATTTGAATCATTGCAAAATTTTCGTATTCATTGGAATGTTTCTTCTTCTATCTATTATCCTTAAAAACTCTTTAATTTCCTTTTAGATTTGAAAACAAGGTAAATGGAGAATTTGATACGACTAATCTATACGACTTTTGGTTTCTAATTAAAAGGAAATCTAAGTTTGGAAATTTATTTGAAGTTTTAGATTCAAGGAATTCATGAGCATCATACCTATTTTGTTTAATATAGTTTACAAATTGAAATTTTCAAGTGAAAAAGCTACATTGGTCAAGTCAATATTATATACCTTTAAATTAAGAGTGAAAGTCATTGCTTGAAAATTTGGAAAATTTGGAAAAATCTCCTAATGCAAAGACTAGCATTTGAAAGGTAATTTTTTGTATTTGTAGCATCTAACCTCCACTTTAAAATAAATTACTGTCAAAACAAAAGTTTAATATTGTCAAAATTATATGAATCAAATAGAGTAATTAAAGCTATATTTTAAAGATCAACGTCTTGTAGTTTTAAAAAGAATCTGAAAAATTATGTTCAAATTGAACGAAAGTAAGATTAATTCAAAATTTGGCATGTTTTAATGAACAAATTGATTGTGTAAATTAGGTCATTATGATTAGATAGTTGATTGCCTTGATATCAATCACTTTTAGTTGATATTATTGTTTTTATATCTTATTAAGTTTTGAAAAGTTTTATATTCTAATTTGCCATTAATTTTCTTCTCTAGATTATTTTTGTGAATAATTTGCATGATATGAATTGAAACTCTTAGTTTTACTTTAATTAGTTATGATTAATCATTTTTGAGTGTCGACAACACACTTAAAGCTATTTGCATGTGAATATGTCTTTCATGTCCAAAATTTTATTTTTCAGGAGTTCTAAATGAATTTTGTGGGAATTTACATTAAGTAGGATATTTCAAAAATCTAAAGGACAATTCAAGCATTCAAAAAGTTGAAAGAACATGTGAATTAGGCTTAGAAGCAACAAGGATTCCTTGAAGCACTACTGAAGTTGCATTCAACACCCTCCTAACTTTAACGTAGCTTAAGTGCTCTAAGCAATGCTTTCAATACTACTTATAATGCCCATGTCCTTTTTTTTGCCTATAAAACTATATTTTCACTTCTTTATACATATATTAGTCTTTCTTCCTTTCTTTGTTTTTGTCATTTTTGTTATTGATATTTAATTGAAATTCTTGATAATGTGAAAGGATTGTATTGATATCTTATTGATGATTTTTAAATTGAATTTCTTGATAGTATTTAATTGTTTGCTATATGAATTGTGACTTTTACTCTTTATTGTAAGATTTATCTATTTTTCTCTTACACTACTTTTCACAAAAAATGTTATTTAAGTATATGCAAGTTACAAGTTTCTAGGATTTTTCAAGATTTAAAGTTGGATAATTAAAGATCATTGGTTGGTTGCTTGTCTTTAAACTTGGGCATTATTGAGTGATATATAAAATTTATTTGAGAGTATTAGAGTTTATGTAATCGTTATTTTATCACAAATTTGTCAAAAGGGAAGATTGTTAGTACGTTATTTAAGTTAGCTTAAATTAACAATTTTGTCCATGCATTATTGGATTTAATTCTACATACTTCTTAAGTTTTACTATAACCTTGTAGATACAAAGATCATTGTTGATTCATTATCGAAACTATTCAAGTAAGTATCGTTGAGTTGTACGAAGGATAATGACAAATGTAAGGTGTATAATGAACTTTTAATTTCTTAGACATGAAAATTAAAATTACAAAAAGAAATTTTAATAGAATGCATTGTCCTCAAATAGCAACACAACCTCCTAACGATCTTGAAGAATGCTTAAGTGCTCCATGTCTCTTTTTAGTGCAATTTCTATATTCATCTAGTTACTAAGATTTTTCATCTTTTAAATATATCTATTGTTTGTGTTATTAAATGTCTTTCACTTTAATAATTTATATATTTATCTTTACATATTTCTAACACTTACAAAACTCGGATCTTGTTTCAGTTTGTTCGTGTGGTTGATTGGCATTCCTTCATGTCAGTGAGCGATGTTTACTAAGGAAGTATGCATGTACTATGTTAGTAGAACTTGTGCAATAGGGGATGTCCAGGTTCACATAAATCTACATTTACCTTAATTTTTCAAATAATTAGTTAATTTGCTCTAGATGCTCAATTAATCTATGTATTTAGTCAACATGGCAAATTTTTATTGAAAACTACTAAACATTGAATGAAGGAAAATAAAAAGCTGAAATTTGATGTTTTTCAGGTCATATAATGTATTATTTATCCTCTATCCTGTGAACAGTATCATAAATCAAGATATAGAAAATTTTAATTATTATTTATTATATCGGAACATTTATAATTATTTGATACTTCAAAAATTTTTTTAAATATGTTTAATTTTGATATGATCGGGAGTTCTCTCTATCTATTCAATGGTTTCAAAACATCAAACATTTTGCGTGATTAAATTTCTATACATGCATCAATTCAAATTTTGATCTACAAAACTCTCTCATTAATTGTAAGACAAATTATACTGAATTAAGAAAATAGGTATGATTTGTGAATTTTTAAAGAACGTTTATATCCATATAAGTAAAAATAATCTATTTTTTTTATTTTATAAAAATTACGTATTACATTTATTTTCAGTACATTTTTTAAGGAATAAGAAAATTTTTAAATTACATTGGATAAGTCATTTTTTTTTTCTTATTTATAGAAGGAAGAAAATAAAAATGTCTTTAGACAACATCTTTTAGTTATTTTCAACTTATTTATTAGAAATGTATTTTGATACAAACTCAATGATACAAATTAGAAATAATAAAATAAAATTTAGATATAAATAATTTTAAAATATTTTAATTTTAAAAGCTATTTTTTTTAGAAAATTATTTCTAAAAATATGTTATTCCATGTTTTCTTGCTATTTATTAGAAAAAAAAGCAACATTTCTAACTCACTTTTTTTTTTTTTAAAAGAAAAAAAAAGAGGGTCGTTGCAAAATAAATAAATAAATAATGAAAAACCGCTCACGCGCCTGAGCGTATCCACCACTCGCGCCACCAGCAGACAAGCCAGGTGCCTGCAATTCACTCTCTCTCTAAACTCTTGTTCTCTGTCTAAAAATCTCTCAGATTTCTGCTCCTCCATGCTGCTCCACCCTCCGCTATGACTGACCCATTCGCACACAGGCCACCTCCGTCTTTACTTTTTTTTTTGGATCCCAATTTTGCCCCCGAACGCATGCTCTAAAATTTTCCCAAATTCACCACCATCAATGATCTCCTTAGGGAGTCGATACGCAAATCCCAATCGAGATGGCCCCAATGTCCTCCTACCAAGCCCAGTTCTCGCGGACCCACCAGATCGCGCTTGGAACGCCGCTCCGGACGACTCCCGATTCGCTCTTCTCCTCCCTTTTTTTTTCCCATCCCCAAAAAAGAAAAATGCCCGTGGAAGCGGGCCCCAAAATCCCCCGGGTCCCAAATCCCGAATCAATTTCGATTCGAATTTTTTCGGTGGGTCATGGCCGCGGGTGTAAAGTAACGGTCATTGTCTGTTTTACGATAAGCGATTTACGATTATGATATTTTCGATGGGGTGCCGGGGCTAAATACCTCGGGTTCGGTGACTACGATGAGTCTTGATCGTGTGTTCGGATCGAAGCATGAGAGTATGATGCGTATGTTGACTGATGGAAGTTTTGGGAAGAGGGATAGAGTCGGAGCGGATAGAGAGACGACGGAATATGTCCGAGGGATGATATGGGTCGTGGATGTTGATGATTTGCTTCAGGTGTTGGTCGGATTGCCTTAAAGTAAGAGGTATTGAGTACATCTTCTAGTGTGTGGGTTTGTTCTCAATTGCAATTTTTTTTGGCCCGAATATGGATCCTTTTGCATCAATTTGGCTGATAATGGTGAAATTGGATCGTTATTTGCTTTTCAAGTGTTGGGTAGATGCTCAATTGGTTTGATAGTTGAAGCATACATTTGTGCAAATTACTTGAGAGTAGTCTCTCAAGTACTAGGTATTGTTTGCTATGTGGTTCTCAACTGCAGGTTTTTGCCCAAATTTGGATACTGCATCGATTAAGCTGCTTGTGCTGAAATCAGATTTATGCTTGCTCTTGTATGTTTTGGGTCAATTCTCAATTGGTTTGATATCAGAAGCACATTAGCTATATGGGTTTGTTTAATTTACTAGATTCGATGATTTGCTATCTTTTGGTGGAAGTAGTCTCCCAAGTCATAGATACTGTTTTCCATGTGATTTGTTCTTAGTTGCATATTTTACCTAAATTTGGGTACTTTTTGTATCCACTTAATCATATTTTGTATTTGCTTCGTGCATATTGTGGATGTGCTCCATCATCTTGACAGCTGCAGCATATTAACATTGAATTTTGGGTGGTTGTGATGTTTTATTTAGTAATATATGGTAATTTATGTTTTGAAGTGATTTTGGAAGGCATTGCATGCTATTTGTATGAAGTTGAATGGGGAAATCCTTGCATTTCGTCATAGAGTCTAGATATTTGATAAAGCAAATAATTCAACAACTATGAATGTTGGAAAAGGAGCAAAAAGTTATTTTCCCTACCTTAAAAGATGGTGGAGTAAGGGAATGAAAGTTTGATCTCCAAACTAAAAGATCTTCGTCATTGATCATGGAGCGTGTTCATTTCACCCCTTCATCTCTAGATTGTTATAGTAGCTAAAGGCTTCTCCATGGACAAGCATCCACCTTAATAGTATTGCCTATAGAGAGAAGAAGCTTGCCAGTATAGGTTTAATTTGTGGGTCACCATAAAATCATTAAGGCGATGATGAGGGCTTCATGTAAAACCAACGTGCACTCCTTGGATTGGAATTTGTGGATTAAGGAATTTCATTAGGGCTATAACTCTTATATGTGAAACACACTTACAGGGCCATAGAGTTGGAGCAATAAATTTTATGAATATATCAAGTTGAGATGCATTAGTGAAGTATGAACTACTCTTGCATCTCTTGAGTTTTTTCTTTCTTTTTTCCTCCCTATCAAGACTAGAACCGTGAACCTCCCAGATCTTCAATCCCAACTCTTTGCTTTTGGAGCCCAAACCTGTAAGGGTGTAATCTTGTATTATTTTGGTGTTTTAGGCTAATGGTTCTAAAGCCCTTAATCTCCAATATAGTTTATCATTTGTTTAGGAACTTCTGAACAATTGCTAGTGAAAAGAAAGTTAAAGCTTGAACTTAGGAACTTCTAACAAATGGAACTCGGAACTCTTAAGACTCTTAGTATATGTCTTTTAGATGTTCTCCTAACAATCTTTGATAGAAAGTCATGATGAATGCCATCTACCCTCAATGCCTTCTTTCTATTCAATTGAAAGATTACCTCCATGATGATTTTCTTTTTTTAGGAAGGTATCTCCAACTATCATGCCGTCCTTAGCAATGGTTCTTTTTTATTTTTGTACGTACATTCAATATTTCATGGAAGTATCTATCTTGAACTATTGTTGATGATTCTAGTTCTTGATGGAGATTATAAAACATAATATGAGTTTTGGTGTCGCAGAGAAAGAGTGTTCGAGAAAATTGGAATGCTCTGTGATATGAGTCTTCAATGAGGAAGCTCAAGGAAAACAAGATGGATTATGATTTATCTATAGTTTCTCAATGAAGTTAAGGATCTTGTATTGGAATGCTAGAGTGGTTAAGAATGAGGAGAAGAGGAAGGTTATTAAATCTTTGTTTCATCCTCAAAATGTTGATTTGGTGTGCCTACAAGAGCATAAGGTGGAGCTCTATGTGATAGCCTTGGTAGCAAAGCATGAGGGGTGGGTAGGTTCTTGGAGTGTGGGTGCCCTAAAGGTAATGGGAGTAGCTGGAGAGTGGTGGCCTTTTAGGATAGAGTGTTGGAGCTACTTGAGATGGAAATAGTTCTTATTCAATCTTTTTTTAGTTCAAATGTTGTGAGGAAAAGTTCACTTGGTTTTTCGGAAGTTATGGTTGTAGGATTGGGATAGAACTCGAAAATTTTTAGGAGGAGTTGGGCTCCATGAAGGGGTTATGGGAAGATCCTTGGTGTATTGAGGGAATTTCAATGTGGTCAAAATCCTAGAAGAGAGAAAGAATTGTGTCAGAATCTCCTAAGCGATAGAAAATGTTTCTCCCTAAGTTATAAAGGAATTATCCTTGGTTGATCTCCCCTTGACAAGGAGCTTTTTCATATGATGTGTAGGACTGAATTGGCAATTGCTGTCTAGAATTGGTTGTTTCCTAATCACAAGTGATTGGGAATATCAATTCTCAAATACATTGCAACTCCTATGGCTGTAGCTAGTGTTTGATCACTCCCTTATCTTGCTAGAGAGATGGGGGTGAGAATGGGAATGCGCTCTTTTAGATTTGAAAACATGTGGCTTAACGTGGAGGGATTCAAAGATATGGTGAAGGGTTGGTGGGAAGGGTATCGGTTTACTAGATCCTCATAGCTTCGTTTTAGGTTTAGAGTTGATAGTGTTAAAGCGGAGACTCTAAGCTTGGAATAAGGGAGTATTCGAAAAATGTAGTGGCCCAACAAGGCTTTATGTGTTGGATCAGACCAATTATTTGGGATGAAAAGGAGAGGGAATGGTTGCTTTCCTTAGGAAGATAAGCAAAGCTAGAGGTGGCATTAGAAACATCCAAATCTTGGGCCTTTAAAGAAAACCATTTGGTTGTGGCTAGGGTTTGTTTTAAAGTGGTTGAGTTTTTGTGATTATAAGGCACTTCCAGTTGTAGCAATTACCTTTACTTTCTGGGTAAAAAAATTCTTGCTTTAATAGATATTAGTGGATTGTTTGTATGAGAGAAGGTATTTCCCATCCTTCTGTAAGTACTCATTTTAAATAATAAAATGTTTACTTCTGGTTTAAAAAAAAACCTGAACTAACAGAAGATGACTAAACAAAATGCCAAGGAAACATGCAAGTTGAGTTGGAATGGATAAAGTGATATGACTTTAGAAGACTTTGTACACATTTCATGGTGAGATGAAATGAGAAGTCCTGTTTTTGTTTCTTCTCTTCGCACTGTTTCCCCTCATAACTGTGTTTTTCCTTTGTAAGCTTCATGCATCCTTTAGCACGTCATTTGCTTTCCCCTAACTTTGAAGTTCTTTTGAATTCTTTTGATTTAAGGATTCTAGTCACTTTATATGAAGGGAAGATGGGAAAATTGCAAAGGAAAAAGATTTGGGACGTATTCCGTTGTGTATTTTTTTGACAGTGTGGAAAGGAGAGGAATAGATCTAGCTTTTTAGGTGGGGTGTGTTGAAGTAATTCAGAATTAAAGAATTTTCTTTATCTGTAAATTTGTGGAGTTGGGCGCCAAATTGTAATTTAGGTGAGGAGCTTTTCCCTTATAGGCTCCTGGAGTGGGTAAGCATCCACTTAGGGGAAGTGATTCTTTTTGTCCTTTGTTTTTTGAGGCCTACCCGCCTTGTATACTCCTGTATGCTTTGTGGCGTTCCGCCTCCTTTTAAGCATATCCTTTTACTTATAAAAAAAAAAAAAAAATTGCAAAAGAATAGGAAAGACCAAAGAAAAAGGGACGTATTCAATGAATCTTAGAAGAGGCATGACCTTTTTTTGTGGTTTTTGCGTGTTTATATTTTTCTGGTTTGGGTTTTTTTTTTTTTTTTTTTTGTTTTAGGAAATCAAAAGTAATGCTAATTGGTTTATCTATCTCTATTGGATAACCCCAATGTGCCCCAAATACCATGATGGCTGAATTTATTTTATATGGTATTGTAACTGCTATGTATCTCTTTGTTATGGTAGTGCTTTTTCTATTTTTTTCCTATTTGAATCAATTGAGCAATTTTCGCATCTATTCTTTCCATGCTCGAGTTAAAATTGAAAATAAGATCTCACTTGTGATAAATTCAGTGGATTGGCATTTTTACCACAATAGTTTACTTCTTTGCAGGCTACGGGCCAACAACGGACGTATAAGAATTTGGGCACCAATAATCAACTGCGTTTAATGGCGATCTCGTGAAACAACCTCAATGTGATTGAAGTCCGTTGTAGTTTTTAGACGTCACCGTTCAAGCCTAGCTGTCTTCATCTTGATGCTGTTTACTGATCCATTAGAGGAAAAATTTATGTAAGTCTCGGTTTTCCTTGGTGCAGCAAGAGTGTGATGTTCATCTGCTGTTATTGGGGAGCATTGTACTGATTTAGCCATGCCGTCCTCGGCAGGCGACCTTGAAAATTGAATTTCATCTAAGATGGAATAAGAGCCGGGAAAGAATAGGCAGTCCTTTGTGGTCTCAGAACCAACAAGTTGGAGACTATGAACTTTTTTGCTAGTCATGGAACCAATGTGAAAAAAGGTCGCTCGGTTGAGGGTCAGATAGCAATCTCTCAAAGAAAGGTGCCTGTCTTGGAGTATTGGGAATTCTCATCAACACCTTGCTTTGACATTCCGAATGTGTGTTTTCCACAGATTCTCATAATGTAATTCAGGTTAGACGCCTTCTCCACCTTCACATGTGAGAATGCCGTAGTTCCCTAAGTACAGTAAATTTCATCCCATGGGGGAGAGATTGTCTCCTAGTGATAATTCGATTAGAGAATGTGTTCTTCATTCTGATACCGATGTGTGGTTCACTGGTATCAAGATATATCTCTCTCCTCTTTACACTACACCCACCGAGTGCTCCAACCACACTTCGAAGACCCCTCACTCCAAAGACCAACTCAAGTTTACGATAAAGGGTCAGAAACAGGTTCTTTTGGTTCCAATTAATGCAAGATAAAGAAGGTTAATGAGTTGTTTTTTCCGCTATTGCTTAATTCTTCTCAAAGTATTTTCCCTCATAAGTCTAAGTTATGTAACCCTGTGGAACAATGAAGAGCTCCGTGCTGTGGTCTCGAAGTCGATGAACTTGCAAGATGCCATGGGTAGGACTTCCGAATATGTTGATTGGGCCATGCAGGGGTCTTTATGGTGATGAATTTGATGAGCAAACTCGGTCTTGCTGCTGTCGCATGAAGGAGGCCATGGATAGAGCTGAACGCCTAACTTAGCATGCAAAGGGAGTAAGGGAGAGAGCAAGTGCAAAAGCTTTTAAAGTAAAGATATAGTCTGGCCAGTTGGATGAGATGAGAAAAGCAATGCCAGGATGGCTCAGGAGAGAGCAATCAGAAGAACAGGGAGATAGAACGTGAAGCGTCAGAGAGGGAAAAGAGAAGAGGAAGAGGGGAGCAAGGAGGTACTTGAGAGAGCAAGGGAAAAGGGAGGAGAAAGGAGAGAACAGAGGGGACTTGAGAAGGAGGGGAGCAATAGCTAAGGGAGATTGGAGGGTAAGGGAATAAGGCCAGACAAGCTGTGAAAGGGCTACTAAAGGGAAGCACGTTGAGAAAATAGCGGCTAGCTGAAAGCTTCGCCTAAAAGGCTGAAGGCTGCTGTTCAGTAGAAAGGTAAAATGCCTTGAAAGATGAGAGTGTGTAGAAAGAGCTGGCAGTTCACAGAGGTGCAAGCTGAAGCTCGTGGACAGGGCAGCAGCACGAAGGCAAAGGAAAGAGGCAGAAAAAGGCTGGCTGCAGAGGCCAGGGAAAGGACAAATACTGAAGCAGAGAGAAGGAAGGCAACGTGAGGAGAACTGACTGTTGCAAGGTCAGATAGCTGAAGTGGGGCTTAGAACAAACGAGCTTGCTGTTGTATAAAGGGTAGTTGCAGAGGCTTAAGAGATGGCTGGGGAGCAGAGGCTCGAGAGGGCTGCTGCTAGAGTGAACCAACAAAAGAATGAAAATGATCTTGAGTCTTTCTTTAGCATGGGTTCTCGACCAAGCAGTGCGCCAAGGCCTAGAGCTAACTCTTCAGTGAGAACCTGGGATGTAGATCTGCTGTTTGTCGTTTTGCTTTGTTCTCAATGTTGTCTGATTGATTTTTCTGATTGTCTATTTCAGGACCCCATGTTTGGGTATCCATTTTCAGAATAGGCATGGCTGAATGGCAGAACACTGCAAGTGCATCAATCGACTATGAGAAAGCATCACGCCACGCAACAAATATTTGTTGATTGGATCTTTCTTCAATTTTTGGAGGTAGCTTTCTTTCCAAACGTGAAAACTTTTTTCTTGTGAATACGACCTTATCATTCTGTGATCCTCGTTCGATCTTGTAAGACTTATAATGGGCTTAACTATTTTTTAGGTGGCAAAAACTGCTTCTCTCCATCATCTGGAATTCTCAAGAAGTTGAAGGGGAAGTGAAGACGACGGAGAGCCAGGTTGGAACGTCACGCTAAAGGTATCTCAGTGAGCATCGGTATGTGTGTATTATGCAAGATTTTTAAAAATCTTGGTCTCTTTTTTATGAAATATAATCCTGTTATTGAAATAAGTTTGTATGGCTTGCACTTGGCAAGTGTATGATTAATTGCTATTTATCTCATGATGTGGCTTCTACAATTTTTAGCCGGTGACTTTGCTTTTGCTTTGCGTGTCTTTCTGTCGCGTTTGTTTGTTGAATTTGAATGTTGTTCAGGCAAAAGCACTGCTGAGAAAAATCAGTGGATCTCCAAACTTAGGGAAGCAAGTCATGAGAGACAATGTAAGTCCTTGCAATTTGCTAATCTCTATTTTCACCCTGTGTTCTTTGTGTTGTTAAGAAGCGGTTGGGGTGCTTGGAGGTCTAGCAAACTCCATCCAAGCTTTGATCTGCTTTGGGGTGGTTAAAGACTGTAATCACCTCTTTTTTGATGAGGAGGCAAGCACGGTTTGTACCAACTAGCAGAACAACGTCATATGCTGGTTGCAGTTTTCTAAATGTGTTTTGATGTTTTTTTTAAGGGTTCTCGTTTTCTCAACCAATGGTTTTCGTATAGTCAAACCTTTAGGATTCCTCATTGATTGTTAACCATGGTTTTGTATAATCAGACCAGTAGTGATATTTTAGTTTTAGGCTTGTGTATTGAGTGTATTAGAGGCGAGATGCAATATGCATAACGCTCATGTCTGATAGAAATATCCTGCGGTAGCTCTACAACATGCAGAATTCTCACCTTTCTATTTCGTAGGTATAATAATGGACGTGGGGAAACGCTGCTATTGACTAGAGCTGGCTGGTTGTACCTATTAGCACAGTTTGAAAATTAAATATGGATACAGCCCGATATTTTCAGTTGGTATGCTCCTGCTCTAGTACATCGCGAAGTTTGGTACCAATTTACCTGAATTTATGGGACAAGTTTCGTGATTTGGGTTTAATACCGAAGTACTGCTACTGATATCTATCGGAAGCTTTGTTTTGTCTTTAATTAGCAATAGGCACATCTCCTCGCATATCGGGTGCTTTTTTTGAACTAATCCAAGATTCATCCTGTGTCCAGAGGTCTGCAATCCGGCCATATGCATAGACTGCTACGCCCGTAAAAAAGATATCTACTTTTTCAGTGGTATTTAGACTTATTGATGTTATGAACTGTATAATGATCAGTACTAAAACTAAGTTTTGTCAACACGTGCGTCTAAGAAACCTGAACTTTAAGCAATATCTTTAGTAAAACTTGTATTGGTTTTTCTTATCTTTGGTCGATTTCAAGACTATTTACTAGAATAAAGATATTATAGTACATTATTTTTTAAATTTTGAGTGTGGGAGGCTGACATTAGATACTTGTTAATTTGAGTGACTAGTGTAGGTTATTCCATGAATTCTTAGCATTGGCTTGAGCAGGAAGATCATTAATCTGGATTATCTAATGTTCGGCAGGTGAATCCTGTGCCTTTTATTATCTTTGGATCGTCGTTTGATTATCCTTTGAGTATTGAATTTTCTCTACTTCTCCAACCTGTCGCTGCATTCTATCATACCTGGTACACCTAATCCTTTCCATCTCAAACTTCAAGTGACTCGCTTTATTTTGCTCTCCAAGGGCACTTCAATTCTGACGCTCTCCATGGTTATCATCCGCATCAAGAAGGGCCTATTTAGGAGAAAATGAATAAAATGCTGATGTCATGCTAGAGTGGATTTTACCCACGTTTTGTACTAATCTTCCAGATTTGGCCAGACTGTGTTGGATTGTAGAAAAGGTGGTAATAAAGTGGATAATACACGAACAAAGAAATGTACTGTTGGGTTCTATATCCACTTGCTCGCATTAGTGGGTAGAGTAAACAATTGTGGAAAGGTGTGTGGAGGAGGAGGGATAGGTTGAATATGTGTCATATGTGTGAATGTTGATGTATATGGTGGTTATTCTGGATATTCCTTATTTTCATTTGGAGGAGGATATATCTGTGGGATTTTTAAGGAGGTAAATCGACGCAAATTCATAGGTGGGATATTTCAGAGAGTTTCTATCTCAATATGAAGGAGATGATTTAGGAACGCGTCTTCTCTCACACCCTCTCATCTCTTATTCTTCCATCTATAATTGGGAACGAGAATATCCCCACTATTGGATGGTGGGCTTTCTTTTCATTGTGATATGGGTGCTTGAGTAACTCATCGGATTTATAGACGAATAATAACTGCTCTATTTTAATTGTATTGGATCTGATCCTAGCTTAGACTTGGTCTCGATTATTTTTGTTCTTTTATGTTCAACTTGCGGTTCGGGCTCCATTCTTGAATCTCGTTTTATAAGCTCACATAAACACGTGCCGATCCATCTCCATTGAGACCACTCGACCTCATTTTTTAAACTGAACTACCTAAACTCCTGCTCTGCCCCTTTTCATTGGTTTCTATTATTTGGGTTAAACATTTATTGATTTGTTTACAGTTATTGTATACTTTTGTTTTTGCTAGGTAATAGGTGTTTTATGGCACTACATTGGCTTGAGATTACTGATCTATTAGATTGTTTACTAGTTATGTGTGGTTATTCTCCTCTGTCTTACTAGTCATTTTCAAGTTGGAGGAGTCACCTAATGCGTGTATGAAGATCGAAGGTTGTTCGGTGGTGCTAGCATATGGGAATAGAGGGAATATCCTTGTGACGTGGCTTTGCTATCAAAGCTATATTTGCATTATGTGCGTTCTTGTAATCGTATATAATTACTATTTGCCGCTCATTCTCAGTTTCTAGGTTGAATTAAATTTGATGTGTTATCATATAGTTTTGTTGGGGTATTATTAACACTGTTCTTCCGCACGATGTCTATTTGCTTCCTACATCTGGAAGATAGCTGTTTTCTTTACAGGGAGTGATACTTGAGCCTGCATTATATTTTTATTATTTTTATTTAGAAGGTTCTGGTTGAATTAAATTATGCTATGATATTTAGTTGTACTTTCTGCATATTCTTGGGCTTTACCTTGGCATTTCTATATTAATAGATTTCTTTAGCAGCCTAATCAACTAGTGGTATAAAAAAATTCATTTTATGTTTTTAATTTTTCTTATTTTTTTTGTTGTAGGAACCAAAATTTAGGTAGTAGTGGCTACAATGTAGAAAGTATGTAGCCCGTACGTTCATAGAACTCTTGTCTGCGTGATTCAAACGCCCTGTTTTGGGGGTTGTGATTTTTGGTGAAAATCATTCAGTAAATACATTATAATGGACAAATACCGAGCTAATAACTATTGGTTTCTCATTTTTGTTATTTAATAGCAGGTGGTTCTAATAAGTTTTATTGTGGGTGCAATACCATACTCTATCACAGAGATTCTGAGCTACTCTCTGTTGGGAAGATGGTTGTCCGGTAGAGATGTCTTGTTGGGAGAAGTAGCGGGTGGTAGGAAAATTATTTTTTAGAGAAGAGTGTGAGGTTGTGATACATAGATGGATTTTTAGGATCGACTTGGAAAGGGTGTGGAGGAGTTTAAAAGTTGACCTTGTTAGATGGGGAATTTGTCAGGCAAAGATGCTATTTTAAATATGATTTTGGGGGGTTTGGAAGTGTGGTTTTTTCTATGTTGTTGATTTGGGAAGATTTTCCTATTTCCGTTTATAAGCGCGCTTGCAGTTTGTATAGGCCAGGTTAATAAGTACCGGTGTTCTCTGTTTCTTTATTGAAACTTCTGCTGTAATCTCTTTATGATTTGGGAGCTAGCATTGGGGTGGAGACTTTTTTAGGATATGTTGCAAACACTTGACAATTAGTAAGGTCTAGGAGGACAAATGGTTTGGCTGAACGGGAAGTGTGACAAATTCTCTGTTAAATCTCTCTTTTCGCATTTATTTGATGGAAGAATCGAGGTATTATGTTGCACCTTTTGAGTAGATTGGGTTTTGGACCCTCTGGAGTTCTTAGTATGAAGGTATAAGCTTTTTTGCTTGGGACAATGGTGGTGTCCTATTTTGGCTCGATTGTTACCTAGGCAATGAGATTAGGTCCATGACATAACAAGATTGGGACCAGTGAATTCATCTTTTGGTTCTATTGGCTCTACACAGTACCTTAACCTCCTTGAATTTGAAAGAAAACCAGGTTAATTCCATTGAGCTCATTATAGTGGAGTGAGTATAATGAGAGGTGCAAGGAGGTAGAAGCTGGTCTGTGATTGGAAAAAATCTTTTGAAATGATTTTTGATATGAATTTTGAAAGGGCAGGTATTGGTTGATAATCAACTGAGAGGGGTCATGATTCTCAGAGTGGATTGATTAGAGAAAAGGGTTTCCATATTTCCTTGGGTAGGGATGGTATGTTACTGCTAGGAGACTAAGAACTTGAAGGATTTCAACAAGGTGTGGTTAGAGGGAGGGTGAAGCTAGAAGTTACAACTGCTCAGCTTATGAGGATGATATAATTTCTCATGTGTTTAGTTCTATGTGCAGAAGCAAAAAGTTTGCCTTGGTTTTTTCCTGAAGGAAGGGTCAGCAAAGAAGGAACGGGGGAGGAGGTTGCTGATTTGGAGAGAATTTATCTGCATTTTACTTCATAATCGTACAATGTTTAGACAGAGAAAGATAAAACTATACAATAGGATTACAAAAAAAAGCTAGACAGTGAAGAATCTAAAACGATCCCTATAAACTATTTATCTAGATAGCAGCTAATTAATAATCAAATTCCTACTAATTCAAGGAACTAAAGTATGACAACTACAATAGTGGTGTCTTTTTGCAAATGCAAATTAAAATATTAATCCCACATAAATAAATGGTCGATTACAAATATGAAAATTTGTGAAAATCTGTTGAATATTCTTTTGTCAGACGAATCGAACGACGTGACCCGCCACTGCAAGTTGGGAGCATAGCTATCCTCGAATGGCCAACTTGTCAAGTATCAGATTGTTTGAAAGAGGCCTAGTCCATGGTTTACAACCAGGATAAGAGGACCCGATGGTATTTTATCTTTGCCATTGGGTCAGAATTGTTTTCTTGATAAACTACACATTCTGGTATAACCCTTTTATTTTCTCTAGACAATCGTGTTTTAAACTCTCCTACAAAACCCTTTGCCGTCATGTTTCACTGTGAATACCCACTTGGCTACCATCTTCTTTCCGCTCCAGTGAGGCTTCAATTCTTATGTATTCATACGTAACATTTTCTTTTTTTGTAATGCATCCATTTCTTTCATCATTGTATTGAAGGGAAATTTAATAAAGTTACAATTCGTTCCCAGCCCTAAATCTCGGTAGGTGCATGCAAGCTATCCTAGGTTACTAGATCCTCTGCACATGGAGAAACAATAACCATTTGAAAATCTTTATTGGATAGTAGAACAAGTTAGGTTGCTGACCAATGATCTTGATGTTTCCCAAATGCATTATTTGCGATTGAGTATTTGTTGTGATAGGTTGTTGAGATTCTCTTGAAACAATTGATCTTTCGCTGATAAACTTGAAAGCTAAACACTCAAGTGGTGGAGATTTGGGGATGGAGCGTGTAGGTACTCTTTCCTCTGGAATGTAAAGGGAGAATGACAAACCAGTCTAAAGCCCTAAACCCTTAAGGGGTATAATTTATAGGCTTCCTCACTTGGATCTTTAGTACTTGCCCATTTTGGGCTTGGGTTGCTTACTTAATCAGCTAAAAAGGGTCCTAATTGATTAATTAACCCATAGGCATTAATTAACAAATATAACCCAATTCCAGAGATACCCATTTACTTAACCCTATGTATCGTACGTTAATTACCAAACGCTTGTTTTGCAATAAGTGAACCAAGAATTAATATAATGTTCATAGACCATGCCATCCAAGGTATTTTTCAGAACTTGCAACTAACCATTCTTTCTCTTCCCTCTAGTAGCTCAAACTAGTTCCATGTACTTTTCTTTTGTAAAGCATCATTTGCTTCAATCATGCTATTTCCACTTTGGTTGTCAAGAGCTTCATGTAGCTTAATTAGAAACAACACAAAGGATTAACTAGTTTGCAGAGTGTTTTGCTTCATGTCGTTCATGTCAAGAGTGTTTTTGCTAGTGTTTGGGCAAATATTTTTTGGTCTGAAAGTTAACAATTGATAAAAGTAATAATTATGGCATTAATCCTTGAATAGATCCTCACTCTCGCGTTTTTTTAGGCTGCATGCGCAGTGTCAAGATTATAGCGTCGAATCGAATGATAATGGACGCAAGAGCCTTAGTGCGAGTGACCTGTATCGCAAGTCTTAAATCGGCGTTAGGTGCATCCGTCCACTCTCGTTGGAGAGGTGAGTTGAAGAACTGTGTGGTTTAGAGAAGAGTCCGCTATGATTGCTACGGCGATCATTCGAGAGAAGATTGAGAGAAGTTGTGGGATATAGAGACAGAGATGAGTCAGACTCCGGATTAATCGTGTTTTGGAAGCGAGGGAAGCTACAGGGAGTTATACCTCATCTCAATCTTGACTACCCATATGCCGGATGCTACTCATCAAGGTCGTGTTATGCTCTGGCCTTGTGTAGACTAGACGCACTCCAAAACGACATTTCGACCGTGGCAGCAAAACATTGAGACGAAGTGCTAAAGGTTTTATGAGTACTGCCAAGCGACTGACTCACGACGTCTAGTGATGAATGTCTGAGTCTGTACGGGGGGTAGAATGTGTGTGGGTTCTGGGTGCAAGTAGTGACCAGGCATAAGATTATAAATTATGAGTTGTTGCTGTCTATCTGCGCTCGTCGCGCACTATATCGCTGTGAAACACTCAACAAGGAGGGAAGCGAGAAGTCTGGGGATTGGGATTTGTGGACGTAGAAGAGGATTTGCTATATGAGGAGATTTTCGCTCTACTTAGGGAAATTGGTTTGTGGAGATATCCTAAGAGGGTTCAACTCTAGTTGGCATCATGTTCGGAGGTGCATTACGTATACTATTAAAATATGTATCACTCTCACCGCGGATTCACCTACGGACGGACTAATATTACCTCGATCTCGCGTCTTGATGCCAACACTCTATATTGGTTAGTTGAGTCACATTGGTTGTCTCTTGGAAGGCTATTGTACAAGTCTCCCACGGTTGCATGTTCTCCAATCCAAGTTGTTGAAGAAGACTACTCTCGGTTTGTGGTAGGAGATGGGGAAAGAATTCGTTCTGGGAGCTAGAGCGTGTAGCGTGCGCAGACGTTCAATATGACGATGAAACGCGTAAGGCTAGAATACTATATGTTGGCAGGAGGCAGGAAAATGAGAGGTCAGAGGTTTGCTTCACCAATTGGCGATTACAGGTATGTATCTCGGGTAGGACTACAGAGGAGGTGATTGTCTTTTGATCTCTCCGCTCATAT
>JBAPGN010001504.1:0-17500 GCA_037355405.1 Vitis amurensis | reverse complement strand
AAGTAGCCCCGCTTGTGCAACCCGGCATCCCGGGATCCCCGGCGTGGCGCATCCCGAGGTACCCGTGCTATAATGAACGCACGCGTCCCGAGGTGTACTATGCTACAGTGTCACCATTCGCCCCAGCTGGTGCAACCCGACATCCCGGGATCCCTGTCGTGCGCGCATCCTTAGGCGCCCGTGCTATAGTGATCGGGCGCGTCCCGTGCCGTACTGTGCTACAATGTCGCCAAAAATTTCCCCCGCTCGTGCAACTCGGTGTCCCCGTCGCGCGCGTTTCCCGAGGCGCCCGTGCTACAGTGATCGCATGCGTCCCGATGCGTACTGTGTTATAGTGTCGTCAAATATCCCCAGCTCGTGCAACCCGGGATCCCCGTCGCGCGCGTTTCTAGAGGCGTCGCGCTACAGTGAGCGTACTCGGCCCGAGGCGTACTATGCTATAGTGTCGCCATGTAGCCCCAGCTCGTGCAACCCGGTGTCCCCGTCGCGCGTTTCCCGAGGCGCCCATGCACAGTGATCGCACGCGTCCCAATGCGTACTCTGCTATAGTGTCGTCAAATATCCCCACCTCGTGCAACCTCGGATCACCATCGCGCGCGCTTCCCGAGGCACCACCGTGCTATAGTGATCGCACGCATCTGGAGTCTCGCTTGCAACCCTAAACCCTAAACCCGAGGCGTACGTTGCTACAGTGTCGGCATGCGCTACAGTGGTTGCACGTCTCCCGATGCGTACGTTGCTACAGTGTCGCCGCGTTACCCGAGATGGTGGCTCACGACATCTCGGGATTCCAATCACACTCGCACCCCGAGTCGCACGCGCTACAGTGTTCACACGCTTCCCGAGGCGTACGTCGCTACAATGTCACACACGCCATAGTGGTCGCACGCGTCCCGAGGCGTACATTGCTACAGTGTCGACACGAAACCCGAGATGGTGGCTCACGACATCTCGAGATTCCAATCACACTCGCACCCCTAGACGCGCTCGCTACAGTGATCGCACGCGTCCCGAGGCGTACGTTGCTACAGTGTCGGCATGAAACCGAGATGGTGGCCCTCCCGACATCTCAGGATTCCAATCAGACTCGCACCCCGAGTCGAACGCGTTACAGTGGTCGCACGCTTCCCGAGGCGTACGTTGCTACAGTGTCAGCACGAAACCCGATATGGTGGTCCTCCCGACATCTCGGGATTCCAATCACACTCGCACCCCGTGTCGCACGCGTCCCGAGGCGTACGTTGCTACAGTGTCGACACGAAACCCGAGATGGTGGCTCACGACATCTCGGGATTCCAATCACACTCGCGCCCCGAGTCTCGCTCGCTACAGTGATCGCACGTGCTACAGTGGTCGCACGCGTCCCGAGGCGTACGTTGCTATAGTGTCGCCATGTAACCCGAGAAGGTGGCTCACGACATCTCGGGATTCCAATCAGACTCGCACCCTGAGTCTCGCTCGCTAGAGTGATCGCACGTGCTACAGTGGTTGCACACGTCCCGAGGCGTACGTTGCTACAGTACGCCACGTAACCCGAGAAGGTGGCTCCCGACATCTCGAGATTCCAATCACACTCGCACCCCGAGTCTCCCTCGCTACAGTGATCGCACGTGTCCCGATGCGTACGTTGCTACAGTGTAGCCACGTTACCCGAGATGGTGATCCTCCCGACATCTCGGGATTCCAATCACACTCGCACCCCGAGTCGCACGCGCTACAGTGATCGCACGCATCCCGAGACATACGTCGCTATAGTGCCACACGAAACCCGAGATGGTGGCTCACGACATCTCAGGATTCCAATCACACTCGCACCCCGAGTCGAAAGCGTTATAGTGATCGCACGTGTCCCGAGATGTACGTCGCTACAGTGTCGCACGAAACACGAGATGGTGGCTCACGACATCTCGGGATTCCAATCACACTCGCACCCCGAGTCTCACTCGCTACGGTGATCGCACGCGTCCCGAGGCGTACGTTGCTACAGTGCCGACACGAAACCCGAGATGGTGGCTCCCGACCTCTTGGGATTCCAATCACAGTCGCACGCGCTACAGTGATCGCCCGCGCCCCGAGGCGTACGTTGCTAGAGTTTCGGCACGAAACCCGAGATGGTGGCTCACGACATCTCGGGATTCCAATCACACTCGGAATCGGAGTCGCGCTCGCTACAGTAATCGCACGCGTCCTTAGACTTACGTTGCTACAGTGTCGGCACGAAACCCTAGATGGTGGCTCCCGACCTCTCGGGATTCCAATCACAGTCGCACTCGCCATAGTGATCGCACGCGTCCCAAGGCGTACGTTGCTGCAGTGTCGACACGAAACCCGAGATGGTGGCTCGCGGCATCTCGAGATTCCAATCACACTCGCACCCCAATTCGCACTCGCTACAGTGATCGCACGCGTCCCGAGGCATACGTTGCTACAGTGCCGACACGAAACCCAATATGGTGGCTCGCGACATCTCGGGATTCCGATAACACTCGCACCCCGAGTCGCGCTCGCTACAGTGATCGCACGCGTCCCAAGGCGTACGTTGCTAGATATGTCGACACGAAACCCGAGATGGTGGCTCACGACATCTCGGTATTCTAATCACACTCGCAACCCGAGTCGCGCTTGCTACAGTGATCGCACGCGTCCCGAGACGTACGTTGCTACAGTGTCGCCACGTAACCCGAGATGGTGGCTCCCGACGTCTCGGGATTCTAATCACACTCGCACCCCGAGTCGCACGCGCTACAGTGCTCAGACGCGTCCCCGAGGCGTTCGTTGCTACAGTGTCGCCAGGTTACCCGAGATGGTGGCTCGCGACATCTCGAGATTCCAATCACTCTCGTAACCCGAGTCACGCGCTATAGTGATCGCAAGCGTCCCGAGCGTACGTTGCTACAGTGTTAGCACGAAACCCGATATGGTGGCTCCCGACATCTCGGGATTCCAATCACACTTGCACCCCGAGTCGCGCTCGCTACAGTGATTGCACGCGTCCTGAGACGTACGTTACTACAATGTCGCCACGTAACCCGAGATGGTGGCTCCCGACGTCTCGAGATTCTAATCACACTCGCACCCCGAGTCGCACGCGCTATAGTGCTCGGACGCGTCCCCGAGGCGTTCGTTGCTACAGTGTCGCCAGGTTACCCGAGATGGTGGCTCGCGACATCTCGGGATTCCAATCACTCTCGCAACCCAAGTGACACGCGCTACAATGATCGCATGCGTCCCAAGCGTACGTTGCTACAGTGTTAGCATGAAACCCGATATGGTGGCTCCCGACATCTCGGGATTCCAATCACACCCCAACTCGCGCTCGCTACAGTGATCGCACGCGCCCCCGAGGCGTACTGTGCTACAGTGTTGGCACGAGAATAATATTAAGTAAATAAGATAATATTAAATTAGTAATTAAAATATTAAATAATTAATTAGTTGTAAAATAATATTATATAAAGAATGAAATTAAAATTAAAAATAAAAAAATCAATTGATTAATGAAATAATTAATTATTTATTAAAATAATATTTTTAAATTTATTAATTAAAATAATAATGATTAAGAATTAGTAAAGTAAATATTAAATGGTTAATAAAATAAGTAAATAAAATAAAATTAAATTGATAATTAAAATATTCATTATTTAATTATATAAATAATAAATAACTAAATTAAGATTTGATTAAGATAATATGTGAAAATTTGTTTATTAATAATTAGTAAAATAAATATTAAATAGTTAATTAAATAATCTTAAAAAATTGATTAGATTATAATAATATTAAATAAGTAAATATAATAATATAAAATAATTGAAGTGAAGGAGGTGGGTAGGAGAAGAAGGAGAGGTGGGTAGGAGAAGAAGGAGAGGTGGGCTGGGCCAAAAGTAAGGAAAGGGCCTAGCCCAAAGGAAAGAAGGAAATGGGCCAAAAAAATAATGCCCATTCCCATTCCCATTTAATTAATAATTTAATTATGAAAAATAAAAATAATAATTAATAAATTAATAATATCATTATTATTAAATAATGTTGAATAAATATTGTTAATATTTAATTAGTAAAATAAATAGTAAATAGTTAATTAAATAATTGATTAGATTATAATAATATTAAATAAGTAAATATAATAATATTAAATAATTGAAGTGAAGGAGGTGGGTAGGGGAAGAAGGAGAGGTAGGCTGGGCCAAAAGTAAGGAAATGGACCAAATAAAATAATATTAAATTAATAATTAAAATATTCATTATTTAATTATATAAATAATAAATAACTAAATTAATATTTGATTAAGATACTATGTGAAAAAGAATATGAATAAATTAATTAATAAATAATATGTGAAGAAGAAGGAGAGGTGGGTAGGGGAAGTGAAGGAGGTGGGCTGGGCCAAAAGTAAGGAAAGGGCCCAGCCCAAAGGAAAGAAGGAAATGGGCCCAAAAAATAAGGCCCATTCCCATTTAATTAATAAATTAATTATGAAAATAAAAAATAATAATTAATAAATTAATAATATCATTATTATTAAATAATATTAAATAGAATATGAAAATAATATTCAATAAGTATTAAAAATAATATAAAATAAAGAATAAAAATAATATTAGATTGATTATTGAAATAATATTAAATAGACAATTAAAATAATATTAATGACCCGGGTCGGGTTCGGTTTGGGTCAAAAAAAAAATTGGGGAATAGAGTTGGGAGGTTTGGAGAAAAGCATAAGTAGATGAAACATGTAACATATAGTAACGCTTTATATAAAAATGATATTGTTTATATTGAAACGAGTCGGTTTAACTGAAAGTCCACTTTCGGGAGTCGGAATTAGACGATTTTTTTTTTTGAAATCGCATAATTTTTCAAGAGGAACGATATGGAATCATATGATTGGGACGATTCTAGCTCCGCGGGGCCCAATCGAGAAAAAGTGCAATTCGTCCCATTTTCCCGACCGTTGGATCAGGACCGAACGATGTCGAAACGGCGATCCGTTGGTGCCGTTAGACTCGTATCATCGAGGACTATGGAAACCGAAATGCCGTTTACGACGGTTTTAGGGGCAACCGGTAGATCCGGAAAAACTACAAAAAATATTGAAACTTTGAACGCGATTTTGAGGCCCTAAACGATCTCGGATGGCCGAAAAACACCCATAGTAGTGTGCAAAGCTGACTGGTTTGCTTCTCCACGCCGTTCCCTTCGACCCTAGGCCGGGCCAAAAGTCAAATTCCAAAAAGCGTTCTTTTTGAATAGTGGTTTGACCATTGCGCCCTTCGCGGAAATGCCAAAAAATACCCCCCTTCCAGACCCACTTTCCACGATTCGAACCATTGGATCGAAACTAGACACGTCCACGGACGTCGCGCGACCCTTCGTTTTCGTTCCAAGGGACCCATGCCCTTCGATCCGCACCCCGGAAGTGAGAGCACCCGTTTCTTATGAATAGTAAACGGGTAATATTTTCCGAGCCATTTTTCGTGCCCTTCCCGCCATTGCAATGCGAATCCAACCGTACGGATGGAAAGCCCTTGTCGAGGGCTATGACGGCCTGACCTCCTTTTTCGGAAGAAATTTCTCCAACCCCGATATTATAAGGGTAAACCCTCTTATGAATAGTGCAAATAGTGCCAAAAAGTGAGAATTTTCCCCTTTTTTTTAAGCGCGATTTTCGATACCTTCTGGACATAATCCCGACGATCCGACCCCATGGATGGAAAGACCACGTCGAAAACTATGACGGTCGACCCCTCTTGCCTGTCGACGTCGCCCGAGATAGCCGGAATCGCCATGGAAAGAACGGACGGCCGGCAGCCCTCCTGGGCAAAAGGGAAGGGGCAGCAGCCACACCTGAGCACCCAGCTGCCACGTGGCGCGCTCAGGTGCGGCCAGGCTGCCCCCCCACCTTTTTTCTTTTCTTTTGTTTTTTTTTTTTGGATTTTTGAGTGCTCCACGTGGCACCCCCACACACCCCTCTTTTGGGCCATTTTGGGCCAAAATTCGGCCCAATTTCGCGGGCCCTTATTTTTTTTGTTTTTTTTTTAAAAAGACAATGGGCTGCCACGTGGCAGCCCCTCCACCACCCCAATAGCCGGCCCATTTATGGGCCATTTTGGGCCCAATTTCGGCCCAAAATCTGGGGCTTTTTTTTAAAAAAAAAAAAAAAAATAGAATGGGCTGCCACATAGCAGCCCCTCCCCACCACAGTAGGCGGCCCTTATATGGGCCATTGTGGGCCCACTTTCGGCCCAACTTTTGCTTTTCCTTTTTTTATTTATTTATTTAACTTGGAGGCAATTATGGGCCTTAGCCCTTAGCCTTAGCCATTAGCCCCTAGCCCTTAGCCTTAGCCCTTAGCCCTTAACCCATAGCCCTTAAATTTTTTTTTTTTAATTGGGAGGCAATTCTGGGCCTTAGCCCTTAGCCTTAGGCCTTAGGCCTTAGCCCTTAGCCATTAGCCTTAGCCCTAACCTTTAACCATTAGCCCTTAGCCATTAGCCTTAGCCCTAACCTTTATCTATTAGTCATTAGCCATTAGCCCTTAACCCTTAGCCCTTAGCCCTTTAAATTTTTTTTTTTTTTTTTTAAATTGGGAGGCAATTGTGGGCCTATGGCGACATTGTAGCCATTAGCCATTTTTTTTTTAATGAGGCCACATGCCAACACTGTAGCACAGTACGCCTCAGGTCGTGATCACCCTAAACCCTAAACCCTAAACCCTAAAACTCTAAATCCTAAACCCTACAACCCAAAACCCTAAACCCTAAACCCTAAAACCCTAAAACCTTAAAACCCTAAACCCTAAACCCTAAACCCTAAACCCTAAAACCCTAAAACCCTAAACCCTAAACCCTAAAACCGTAAAACCCTAAAACCCTAAAACCCTAAACCCTAAACCCTAAACCTAAACCCTAAACCCTAAACCCTAAACCCTAAACCCTAAACCCCAAACCCCAAACCCTAAAACCCAAAACCCAAAAAACCCAAAAACCCAAAACCCAAAACCCTAAACCCTAAACTCTAAACCCGAAACCCTAAACCTGAAACCCGAAACCCGAAACCCCGAAACCCCAAACCCCAAACCCCAAACCCTAAACCCCAAACCCTAAACCCTAAACCCTAAACCCTAAACCCCCAACCCCCAACCCCCAAAACCCCAAACCCCCAAACCTCCAAACCCCTAAATCCTAAAACCCTAAACCCTAAACCCCCAACCCCCAACCTCCAAAACCCCAAACCCCTAAACCCCAAAACCCGAAACCCTAAACCCGAAACCGGAAACCCCAAACCCGAAACCCTAAACCCTAATCCCTAACCCTAAACCCTAAACCCCAAACCCCAAACCCTAAACCCGAAGTCTGAAACCCCAAACCTTAAACGCTAAACCCCAATACCTAAACCCTAAACCTTCAACCCTAAACCCTAATACCTAAACCCTCAACCCTCAACCCTAAACCCTAAATCTTAAACCCTGTAATGTCGTAAAGCTCTAAACCCTTAAACCCTTAACCTGAAACCTTTTTTTTATTTCGTGGTTTTGAAATTATAGTGGAGTGGTCTAAGCTTGTGGAAATGAATTTTGTAAATTTGGTTATCCGGTATTATCTTGTTCGTTTTCAATAAGCCATTGTTATTTGTTATGGTGTAGTTCTTATTTCAATGATGTATTTATCTTTATTAAATTGATATTATTTATTGTTTCCCGGTGTTGTGTTTTTTATGCGATTCCTAGTGCGTACCAATTGGTACTTCTTTTGTATTTTGTCTATGGTACTTAGTTAAATTTTCAGACTATTTTGTCATCTTAAGAAAGAAAAATTTTAATTGGAAAATAATACATTATTTTCGGGGTTTTAAATAAAAATGAAAAATTGTGAGAGAACATTATAACACTCTAGCCCTTTCCCTCTTGCTTCTCCCTCTCGTCATCCTATACTGGCGTTTCTTTTCCCTCCTCTCGCTGACGAGGACAAGATTGACGTTCAAGGCGGCAAAGCCTGGGGAGTCCGACGACGAAGAGAAAAAGGAGATTTAAAAGCCTAATATGGTTCGTATTCTAGGTTAGATCTATCAGACGATGGAAAGGAGTCGGTCTTTGGTAGGGATGGAGGTCCCTATCACTGGCAGCGACTCGGTTAAGTGGATAGAGGTTACTGTTCCTTCTGCAACTCCTGCTACTTCTTCTTCATCGTCGCCCTTTGCCCCTTTGACTGAGGATGCTGCCGCCTGCGCCATCATTGGGGATCCTCCTACCTATCTAATTTGGTATTTTCTCCTCTCTCTCTTTGACTCTGGTTTTACAACTTCCTTTTTTCCCTTTGTGGTAACCTAGCACTTAATGCAACTGCGTCAGATTGTGTCTTCTGTACCCTAAACTTGAATGCAGAGTGCAATTGTGTCAGCTGGTGGTTGTTGTACCAAAATTCTGCTATCCAAAGCGGATGGTAATTTTTCTAAGAGTTTGAGAAACCAGCTGTTTTTTTAATCTTTTCTTTAAGTGATCAAAGTTTAAATTCATCGATCCTAATCGGTTTTGTGTTTTTGTTTTTGTTTTTGTGTTTTTGTTTTGTTTTTTTTGTTTTTTTTTTCTTTTAATTTTGGTGGTGGTGTTGACAAATTTCGTCAAAGATTTCATCAAAGAAAATTCTGTTTAGTTGACGCCACTGAGTTGGCTATTTCCTATACTCGGTCCTTTAGAGAACCCAGGGGATAATGGAATACTGGTGACGTCATCTGAATCCACTCCAGTTAAATTAAGGAGGTCGATGCTACTTGCGCCAAAAGTATTGGCTTCTTCATGAAGCATGGGAAATGAAAGTTTGGGTATAATGAGGGAGATTGCCTTCTTCTCCTCTCAGTTTGGATGTGGGTGGGTTGTCAGTTAATGCTGAGGTCCTTGGTAAAGTGTGCAGCTTCATGTCTAGAAATGCATTGGTCACTTCCACCCACTTAAGTGTCTGAGAGGTAGATTTGTGGTTTGCACTTTTATATGTGGGACATAATTGTTTGTTTGCTTTTGGTTTGGTCTCCTTCCTTACCAAGCTAAATCATTCTCCATGCTGATTTTGAAAAATTTCCCCCCTAATTAAGAAATGAGTTGCAGTAATAGACATAGATTGGTTTTAATTTTTGCAACCTTCTTAAAGTTTATCTGAAATATAACATTTTGAATTATTGTTGACTTCCATGGAACAGGAGAATTCACAAAAGTCAACCATGCGCTCTTGATTTAGTGGAACTCTGCGCTCATAAAGAATTTCCAAGGACTGGAATTCGAATTCTATTCCCTGATGCACTCTGTCCATTTGCCTTTATATGCAAGGATGAGGTTTGTCCATTGTACAATACAGGTGTATGTATAACTCTTGTATGCATGTATATATGTGTATGCCCTTGTGCATATGTGTCTCTATATAGCACTATTGTGAAAATGAAGATGATTAGGTGGGTGGTAAACTTGGAGATGATTATGGCAATGTCTGATTGTGTCTTTCATCGGAAATAATATACATTGCAGACATGGGTGGTGGTTTTACATTATGACTCGTTTCTTTTTGTATTTGTTTTTAATCCTTGGGGGTCAAACGGCATAAAAACTTAAAAAACTATTTAAACTTGTGGTGTGTATGTATCTATGTATAAATGAATGTAATGCATCTTGTAAGCATAATATGTTCTTGTATATGCAGATTAGATGCACTTCTGGCAACCTGTACCTGCTTTATGCATTGACTGTTTCAGGAGTAGCATATCTATTCAAACTCAGAAATATTTACACTTATGAATCCTGCTCTATTTTCCCATCAAATGATCTTATAGAGTTTAATCTGCAAACTCATCCACATTATGGAGAAATAACAGCTGTAGCAGCAACATCAGGGTCTCTTGTAATCGGGAGAAGTGATGGATCTGTTAGTCTTTTCCAACTTGGAATGTTTGATCAAAGTGCTCCAGGTATTAAGTCATGTTGTGCACCTGTGTATAAAACAATATGCAATGCTCATGCATTTACTTTTTCTTTCAATATGAGTTTTGTTATGTATATCATTGAATTTCAGGTCATTAAAATAAATTTATTCTGCTCTGTAGTCTGGAAAGTCATGAAATTGTTTGTTGGGTGCTTTACTCTCTTAAAAGTTTCTATAAAATAAGTTTGTAGAGATCACCATCCAAGCTATTTCAAACTCTTTTGAAACAAGGATGGTTTTGAGGATATGTTCATCATTTCCCGTACATTTGGTGTATTTCAGAGATTGAGTTTTGTTATTGGATGCTAATAAATGAGGGCTCTGGTAAAAACCCGAGAGTAACAAGTAGTGTGTAGGTATATTATTGGATCTGATGGACTAATGCTCACACTTGAAATAAGTGGCATTTTTTGTCTTTTCATTTTCTTTTTCCTCTTTTGGGAGTTTCTTGGGGAAGATGGATATAGAGTAGCAATGTAGAGGATTCAGTTATTGCTTTTGTGGCTTGTTATCATTAAAACATACATTTCTTTTCCGAGTTTTTGTAGTCTAGTTGTGGCAGAAAATTTCTTTTTCATTGTTATGCAGCCCCCAACATTCTGTATCTTGTAACTTTCTATTTTCTTCTGCTGTGCTTGGACCTCATTTCTGACTTCTATTTCCCTTATTTTCAATTCTCAGATTTTGTACATGAGCTGCGGGATGATGCAGGAATTGGTCGCTTGTGGGGTTTCATCTCAAGGTACTGATTTTTGTATTGAATTATTTTTACAGAAAATATCCATATGTTCTTATTCACTACTAAATAGTATATTTGGAGAAGTTTATTTTTCCTATTGCATCATCGGCATTGGCAAATAATTACATCTGGATCAGAAATCCATTACGTTTATTATTGAAAATTTTATCATAATGCCTGCTTATTTTTTAAATAATTGATCTAAAACTTCCTTCTCTATGATGAACAAAAGCAAAAGGAGAATGGAAATTTGCAGTGTCCTTGCCTTTGCAGGCTTATTGACAATAAATGAAAAAGCATTACCTATGTTATAACTTATGAATTTCTTTTTATTTGGTTTTCTTTTTCTATATAAATCTGAGGATACCCTCAAAAAATCCTATTAAAAACCTGCACTTACCAATCTCCCTAAGCTTTCCTTGTTGGTAGTACACTATTTGCCTTCTTCACATTTTTTGCTAGAGCTTTATTTATTTCTTTTTGTATTTTTTA
Organism: Vitis amurensis; assembly: GCA_037355405.1. Taxonomy (NCBI): domain Eukaryota; kingdom Viridiplantae; phylum Streptophyta; class Magnoliopsida; order Vitales; family Vitaceae; genus Vitis; species Vitis amurensis. Next base: position 6,297 of record JBAPGN010001504.1, on the reverse strand, counting down.
TAGGAAAGACAAAAAGATGTGAAAAGAAAAAAAAAAAAAAATGCAGGAAGTCTGAGATTTGCAAAGCAAACAACAGAAAGTAAAAGGTAAAGGAAGCCTAAGAAAGGAGACTTCCAACAAGAGGCTCTTCACCCTTCTAAATGATCCATTAGAAGGAAGCCTAAATGACTTAGAGGGAAGGCAGTCTCATCCAAACTCTTCAGACAAAAAGATTCCCTTTTTCTGCTTCCTGGTTTGCCAACCTACACTGCCATGCAAAAAAGTATCAAGGCTTCTAGAAATGTTAAAAAACTTACAGATCCACAAGTCATATCTTGTTCCACTAAGGCCCTCTTGTATTCTAAATTGCCCTAGAAAGGGCTATCGTCAAGTCCTCTTCCATAAGGTTAGTAACCCTCAGCAATGGCACCTTTTTCAAGGATTCTAGTGCAGCTAAGATCTCCGCCTTAGTTTCTATGAGAAATAATGCTCTCTTAGGGAAATGGCTTTGGAGGTTCCCTAGAGAAAGGAGTGGTCTTTGGCACTGTCTTGGAATTTTAACTTTCGCCGCAATCTTACGGATTCAGAAATTGATCTCCTTCAGAGATTAATGTCCTCCCTTAGTTCTGTGCTTTTCTCTCCTTCTATGGTAGATTCAAGAGCGTGGTCTTTGTCTTTGTCAGGATTGTTTTCAGTGAAATTTTTTTTCTTGGCCTTGTCAAAAGTCTCAAATCCTATCTTGTTCCTTCCGGCCAAGTTCTTGTGGAGTTCAAAAGCCCCTTCAAAGGTTAAGGCCCTTGCTTGGTTAGTAGCACATGGGAAGGTAAACACCAATGATAAACTGCAATTGAGAAGACCCTATAAATCCCTCTGTCCTCAATGGTGCATTCTTTGCAAAGGAAGTGGAGGGTCGATTGACCACCTTTTTCTTCATTGTCCTCTTACCATTGGACTCTGGCACAAGTTGTTCAATCTAGCAGGGTTGGTTTGGGTCCCTCCAAGGAGTGTTGAGGACATGATGGTTATTACTTTTAAAGGTTTGGGGAACTCATTAAGAGGCATGACACTTTGGCAAATCGCTTGCCTTACCTTGATTTGGTTGGTGTGGCAAGAGAGAAACAATAGGATATTTGAGGATAAAGGGAGAACAGAAGAGATGTTATGGGATTTGATTCAATTCTATTATTCTCTTTGGGCTTCTTTAACTGAAGCTTTTAGAGGAGTTCCTCTTAAGTGTTTTACAACTCAACTGGATTGCGGTTTACGCCTCAAAAGTTTGAAGTTTGTTGGAGTTTCTCTTTGTTCTTAGAGTTCTATTGTTGGGAGTTTTCTCCTTTGTTCAGTTTGTGTAGGAAGGACCTCTCATCCTTCCCTTGCTTTCTTCTCTTTCTTTTGTATCTTTTCTTTCTCCTGTATCTTTTCTTCTATTAATATATTCTTCTTCGTTTCTGATAAAAAAAAAAAAAAGATCTCTGCCTTAGTTGCTATCTTATACAGTTGACTTACGAAGTGGTCTAACAAGCCCACATTTATATTCTTTGAACTAAATTCTAATACTCTCTTGACCTAGGCATCCAATTAACATCTAAAAGAGTTGGGTTTAAGGCAACCTATAAGTTAGGCCCTTACCCTTTCTCTGACGCAAAAAGCAAGTTTCCCGTCTTTGGTCAAACTAGAAGATGCTAATGGGAGTAGTAACAAACTCTTTAGCAACAACCACCCAAAAACAAGTGAGATAACCAAAAATATTTTACAGATTGTCAACAATCCTCACCTCTATCTAGATTTTTTTGCAAAAACCTTGGAAACCAATGTTGTGGTAGAAATATCTGTTAGACGATTTTTCCCCAATTTTTTTTGGAAATTTTCAATTTTCTGATTTTATTTCCATTTTTTACCAAGATTTTCTTGCCAAAGCCACCTTTTTATTGGGGGTCAAAGCGGCATTGACCAGTCAATGCCGGGGTCAACTGATCAAAGCCTCAAAGAGTTGGAAGGGGAGGGAGCCTGGGAATCGAATCTAGATCTCCAGCATGCAGCAAAGAGATGGTGGCCAATTGGGCTACTTTGCCTCCTGTTGTATATATTGATATATTTTTATATAAACCTTATTTCACTTAGACAGTCTCTTTAATAAAATCAAGTTTAATTATTTTATTTCTCAAATTTCATTTAACATATTATTAAAAATATAAAAGCATCATAACAATCTTATTAATGAGTCTCTTTTATATATTTTGTGTATTATTTATAAATGAAATTATTAACATTTTTAAACATAATATATATATCATTATTTATTTTATATTATGAATATTAAATAAATCATCATTTTAGTATTGAATGTATTTTCAAGTTCTATTTGTTTTTTTGATAGGTATTTTCATGTTCTACTTGTTATTACCGAATGTCATAAATTATATTTTTTGTTATTAAAATAATTATATTTTAATTATGAACACTATTAAAATATATATATATTTATCATTTCATAGAGTTTTTTTCCAATAATTTCTATGAGGTTTGATTAATTTCCTTCTCATTAATATTTTTCATTAAAATTTCTATCAATATTTCATGATATTTCCATAAAATCCAACCATTGATATTTTTGCGATAACCGATTTTTTATCCTTGCTCATGAGGCACCAACAAATGAAAGCCCTATTTCCAAGGTAATAAGACATAAATGAAAAAATGACTGACAAAAAGAATATATAGAGGTGAGGGTCTATGAAACAAAGAGGTTAGTGCTCTCACCATAAAATCTTCTTGAAATGAATTTTTAATCTACATGAGAACAATCATACTTCCTAATATCGACTTTGGTATCCATTGATGAGTTTAAGATAGAGGCCTCACTAAAGGCTTGAGGTTGAAATGGTTTTCATGATATCAAGTGATGCTGCCTATAAGATTGAGAGAATCCATGAAAAGTTTTCTTTGATGGATGTTGAGGGAGAGAAGAAAGATCATTTTACTAGGCTGGAGTAGGCCTTGTAAGCAGAAGAATGATGAAATTTGGGTCTAGGAGGGTCTTTGTGAGGAAAAGAGAATTCTAAGTAGTGACTTTGTGGGTTTCTTAGGGAGAGTAGATCATTGTGGCATAGTTTTATTGGAAGCATATTTGAAGGATGCGCTCTTTGTGCACAATACATCTGTTGGGCATAATAGCTTTGTAGGGTCTCTTTTTTGAAGATATATGATCATTATTAACTTTTTTAATGGAAGCCATTAACCATGTGATATTTTTCATTCTTGGAAAGCATTAAATCTTAAATCATTTTACTCAATGAGAAAAATGTCAACTATCTTCTTGGAAGCAACAAAGAAGGATTTTTGAATGGAAGAGCTCCAACCTTTCCAAATCAGTGGAAAATGGGGATAGAATAACAGTCCTAAGAGAACAAAGGCACAATGCAATCTAGGGGTTGGTAGCTCATTAAGGTTTATTCAAACTGTCAAGGTGCCTAGATGAAAGAATGACTGGAAAGGAAGACAAGAATGAAATTGTGGGAGAATCACTCTATTTTGAAAAGCATATATCAAGAATGGATATTTGATGATAATCTTACCAAAAATTAGACCTATCAAAAGTAATCTTACAAAATTAGATTCTCTAGGAACAAAATTCTCTGCAGTCTACTATAGAAAGTAAATATGGATTGCACTCCAATGGGTGGGACATCAACTTTGAGTAGGCTTGATATGTGGAAGCCTCTCTCTTCTCTCACACGCATCCACAACTCATTTTCTAATAAGAGTCTTTAAAGATAGTCTTGCACTGTTCTCTCTCCATCTTATTTCTTCTTCTTCCACTCTTCTCATGCTGAACTCTCTCACTTTCCTCTTTGTGTGTGTGTATACTGTGATGTTATAAAAGGGAAAAGAAAAACTTTAATGGATTATTGTGTTGCTTCAGCCTGCTGCGTGATGGAGAATTCCATTCTCATGCTAGCCTTTGCTATGACATAGTATATATAAAAGTAGCGTAAATAGAGGAATTATATTAAAGACTAGGAAAGGGCACATCACATAAACTGAACTATAGAAAGCGTCCACAAGGCCAGTGAAGAAAAAAGAAAGAGAAAAACCAGGACAAAACAACCAAACTAAATCACAACCCTAAAAACCCAGAAACAAACTGTCCCCACCATTCTCTTGTCCCAAACTGCTCAAACACAAAAAAAACCCTTTTTCTAGGCTTAAAACACCAACAAACCACAATGAGATCCCTTGATTCCTCACACATGTAGAGTTGGATCCACTACAACTCCCCTTAGCCTAGCTTCGTTGGAGAGCTTTTGCTTAATGTACCAAATACTCCATTTCCGATGTCCTGCCTGAAATTAGAAGACAAGTTTAGCTTCCCCCCCCCCCCCCCCCCCCCCCGCCCCACGCCCCCCCCCCCCCCATTACTTGAACAGTGCTCTCCTTTCTCCTCTATCCTCCAAAGGGAGATAATTCTTTTCACAAAACCACATGCCATTCCTATGTAGTACTTAAAATTAACAACTTACTAAAGAGGGCAATTCAGAAAGGATGCTCTTTCCGCTACCCGACCAACTTGACCGATCTTGAAGCTTCATCCTGAAGGCCAGTTGTCTCCTCTCCAAGAACCATCGGGAAGCCCAACATTCATGAGATTGCTTCTCCAGTCACAATGTTCTCTAAGGGCTGATTCAAGGCCTATTACATCTTGGTACCTAGCTGCATAAACAGAAGGGAAAGAAGAAGAGTAAATCCCTTCCCAAAGCAAAGTGGCTGGCCCTGCCTTCAAAAGTTGCAGCTGCCAGGAGAGTGTCTTCAACTCCCAAAACTTTCCTCTTCATTTGATTTGTTTTATAGAGGGGCTTGTATTCTCTAACTTATTAAGTTTCTGTTTAGCACCTTGGATTCTTGCTTATTCTTTAATCACTATTTTGTGGTATGTGCTTGCATAAGATTGTTGTATCATATTACCTATCAAAAAAAAAAAACAGATCATTGTGTATAAGTTGTACTTGATTGATGAAAATGTGATTTCTTCATGTAGTTGATTGATGTTTACAATGTAAATAATGCATTTGAATTGTTGTTTATGTATCTTTCTTTGTTTTTCCATGCATTCTGATGAACATAATTTTCCTTAAACATGTTCTGCGCAGGGTAGGGATGGTGTCGCTGTTCAGATTAGTAATATCAGAGGTGGGCTGGTAGAAAACTTGTTTTTGTGCTTCATTTTGATGGGATGTTACGAGTATGGGATCTTTTAAGCCATAGCAAGATTTTCAGTTGTACCATGAGCTCTACACCATTGCCAGGTTTGTATGTTGATTTTTTTTTTTAAATCAGAAACGAACAAATGTATTAATTGAGAAAAAAACATGAGAAGGATGAAGTCCTCCCCATGATGTACAAACCTGACCAAAAGAATTGAGTAAACCTCTACTAAACCAGGAGGGCTATACAACTATATGTTGATTTCGGTTCTGCTCCTTTCCTGAATAGTTCTTGGTTAGAGCTTCTTAAATCTACATGAATCCATTATCCTAATACTAGAAGCCTATTCATATATGTGTTTCAAGGATCGCACTTTTCATGATATGTTCCATCTTCTCATGACATGGTTGCCATACACCAAAATTTGAGCACGTAGTCATTTAGAAAATTCCAATAAACTTCATAAAACATTGACTAAAATTTATTGATCAAGGAGTTGCAGGACCATAATGGGAACTTCTATTTAGGGTTTTCTGTAGAAAGGTTTGGCAACAATTAGGAATAAGTAAAATGGGGTTTGTGGATTAGGCGCTGTTATGGTGTCACCGTTCTCTTTGTTGAGTACTTCATGTTTTCTAGAGAGAGAGAAACAAAAACAAAAAACAAAAAAATAAATATAAATTGGAAAACCACAAATAAACAACAACAGTAAGAGGGAAAAAAAAGGTTTTTGCACCTAGTGGTAGGGGAAGAGGTCAATTTGAGGATAGTTTGGGGATTGTATTGCCAAGAAAGAACACGTATTAAAAAATGAAAAAAAGGAAAAAGCTACATAAATGTGAAATTCCAAACGAGGAATAGTGAAGTTCCATCAGGAAGGGGGGAATATTATGGGTATAGCCCCAAAAAAGTCAAAAAAAAGGGGAAAAATTCTGAAAAATTTCTTTGCACTTAGGAAACTAGTTAAAGCTTTTTCTCTTTTTGCCATAGGAAAACCTAAAAAAAAAAAAAAAAAATAGGGTTTGGGGCTCTATGACATGAAAAGGCTTGGTGAGGAAACACAAAAAGGGATGTTTTTGTAAAATCCCCTTTTTTTTTCCCCCTTTCCCCCTTTGT